>JANAVB010014503.1:0-68354 GCA_029216955.1 Iris pallida
ACCTCCCTCCCCCTCCATCCACGCCTTCACACTCCGGCGCTTTCGCCAGCCGCCGCCTTATCCGGCTCATCCGGCCCCCGCCCGTCCTGGCCTACGCGGAGCCCCTATTCCGATCAGCCTCCCCCTCCTCGTCCCCTCGCCGGTGTTCCTGCACGCGGGGGGGGGGGGAACCTTGGGTTGCGCGCCCCATCATTGGGCAGAGTGCCCCTTGGGCCTAGCGCCCCTTGGGGCCCCGAGCCCACTTATGTCCTGCCACCTGCTTTTGACTTTTTGAAATTTCAAATTTTGAAATTTCGGAACAGTTATCCCCTTTGCAGATTGTCGAAATTCGGGGTCCCCGAATTTTCGAAAATTTAGCATTACTTTGGTTTGCTGTTATGTACTTGCATCAGGGCCCTTTTGTTTTTCGGCCCATATCCGTCTGTAATGCTCTTCTAGAGCTCCTTTTACTTTTCAATAAAATATCCTTTTGTTAAAATATTTATATATAATATATATATATATATATATATATATATATATATATATATATATATATATATATATATATATGTCCCGTGGCCGTAGTCCGTTGGGAACGGTGGAGCACCCCGGCGCAGTGGCACGGGTTCGAGCCCCCTTGGAGGCATGTCTCCAAGCACCATTAAGAAGTGGACACCTTATATATATATATATATATATATATATATATATATATATATATATATATATATATATATATATATATATATATATATATATATATATATATAAAGAAGAGACTCTTATTGATGTATAAGACGCAAAATGCCGACGCCTATACATGTATACGCGTCACGAGCGAAAGACGACAAGAAAAGAAAAAGCATCAAACACAAAATGGTGCCCAAAAAATGGCTGCTAGTCCGAGCATCGGAAGGGTTAGACGCCGGAAGCCAGAGCCTTCCAAAAGTTAGACGGTGAGTGATTGCAGCGCCAAGCAGCTTTACGTACCTGTCTGATAGCCTCCCTGCTCAGTTGGTCGAGGTTATTTTGTCATTCATTACATCTTTATTTGTTTCGATTTTTCTACAGGACCCAAATACCAGCGACCGCAACGATCTGATGCCCATGAGACCTGCTCCAGTAGACCAGGAGATCGTTGTGGCCGCCTGGCTGATGATCCTGCCGGCATTTGGCTGATAGATTCTTCCACAACCGAGTCACGAGTTCGCCGGAGAGAAGGATGTGCTTCGCAGTTTCAGCTTGATGAGATGAGCAACAGTGGCACCGCGAAGCCAGGCTGAAGCCGAAGGAGGTTATGATATCGTCGGCGGGGAGTTTTCACCTATGGGCTCTCCAAATCAAGATGGACCATTGATGGGGATGCACACCTGCCAGAAAGGAGCAGTATGAGGGGCCGGAACACCAATGCCCCTCGCCACAATCCTTGTCGATGCTAAAGAGAACTTCCCGTCCGGGTTGGGCTTCCACCGCAAAGTATCTGGGGAATCGACGATCCGCAGGTCCGCGGTTGCTATGTCAACCCCTTGACCAAATTTTTTTCTCCTATTTTAGTAAAATTTTATAACATTCTTTATTGCCTCATATATATTGGTTATATTGGTTATATTTTTGTTTTACTTTAAATATCAGCAAAGGGACACTATTAGTAATATAAGAATTCATAGGGTCTTTTGTTAAAATTAGCCTTGATTCAAATATCCTTTTTTTAACCGAACTTTCAACTCTGTATATGAATTCGTTTGAATTCAAACAACCCTCACATAAGCTTAGATAAGAACAAATCAAATCCTTCATATCTCCGCCAAACCGATCATACACTAGTATATAGAGGAAGGATTGTAGCTGACCCACGTCTCTACGAAACCCTAAATTTCTCTACTTCCCTCTCAAAGCAATTCGCAAGACATCTTCAGGAGTAACCAAGCCAGTGGACCGCCATCTTCTTTAACTCCAACTTCAGGGAATCACCGTTAGGTAATAACCTCACCACTTCATTTACTTATTAGAATCATAGAAATCATATGACCCTACGTGTTCGAGGAAATACCTAGGATGGTTAGGAGGATAACCTTGGCTAATCATAGGACGCTAAGATCTGTTAATAAAGTATATGGGTTGAGGTATCAGGAAGGGGCGTACCTGTGTATCAATAGGATACCAAGGGGACGTGTGAATCAGAAGGATACAAGGGTATCATGTGTAAATAGGGCACGGTTGATTGTACACACTGTTGGAGACCAGAAAACAATAGACAGACTGATACACAAGTGTATCAGGGTCAGGGATCCCTGTAGGAACATGGTTTAGTATTAAGGGTACCGGTCTTAGCACAGGGGAATGAGAGAATCCATAGATAGCAGGTTTTGAGCCTGTCCCCATTCAGAGGGTCTACCTGGGCATGTATTTTGCTCAGTCCCCTGAGTTTGACTACAATAGAGAGTCGAGGCATATTGGTATCAGGTGACACTGGGTAGCAGACTTTATTCTTGGTGAACTGTAGTGTAAATAGTCACCAGGTACTTCCTATACCATATCCGATTATGGATGGATGATACCTGATGTCATGAGCAACACCTGGTATCGAGATGTATAGCTAAATCGATACGAGTATCAGATTATTACCTTCATCATATCCTAAATATTGGCCTAACAGATACCATACTGAAGCATTGGTAACCACGGGGATTGGGCATCATGTTTAGAACAGGGGTACGATAGAACATCGTATGGTTTATGATAACTTTCATTTATTTGACTTTAAGAGGCACCATGAAAAGGCAGTGGCGGTTGGGTACTCAGGGGAGTCACCCAATAGCAGGACACACATGTTAGGCAAACCCGTGAAATGGTTGTGGAACTTGCATCAGTCCCTAGCAATGCAAGTCTTGGCAGGGGTATGACTTGTACAGAAGAGAGTTCGATTATTGCAACTTGGACACTTTTCTAACAGTATAGGTTTCACACGTTTAATCCTGATTAGTGCATGTATAAACTTCACATATTATATTAATTGTATAACCTAGGAGCTTATGGTTTTGAACACACTGGTTATCTAAAAGATACATCTAGAATGCACATACCTATGTACCCAGAGTTGGCACTAGGCAGCAAACCGACCATTGATACCAGGTTACTATGGGTGCACAGGTTTGACTCCTGTATCAGTGTTGATACTGTTGTAAGTTCAGTATTTGGGACGTTGCGTTAGAGAATAATACACTGAAGGCAGGGAGCATGAGTTAGAATTGATATCCATACCCACATCTCTGAAATACCCAGAAGAATGACTTAGGGCCAGTCTCAGATTTGGGAAAGCGGGTGCAGTCCAGGTTAGAACAGAGGGGTAATTTTATAGATCAGCCCGTATCCGCAGGTTAGGATAGAGAGGATTTGATCCTAACACATCCTATGATATGGTGGAGTAATGCATATCCAATGTAGTGATAATAATCTGTATTACACAATTTTGGGTCGTAATGAGAAGGTTGGTTATGATTATATGACCAGGTTTTTGGATACACAAATGAGTGTGCTAGTGGTAGCTACTATACCAGTTGTACATGGTAAAATTGGTCGAATCTAACGCACTAAAAACATGGCAAGAACAAATGGTTCCATATCCAGAAGCATGGCAGGAAGGAGTATCATAGGTTTGGGATAGTTGTATCAGTCAGTTGGGGATAGGTCCAAAATGGACAGATGAATTAGCAGTGTGTATCATAAGAGAAGAACCCATGTTATGTATGCCAGGCAGAACAGGTAGAGGACCTGTGTTTACCTGAGATTAGTAATAACTAATTAGCTACTTCGTCAAGTCTTGAGTCTAGAAAACAGTATCGTATTTTTTTATAGAGGGGAAGCTCAATACAACCATTTAGATATCCAGTTGTACTTAAATCGGTACATATGAGTAGCCTGTAGTATCAGTTATAGTTATAGGTCAATTGTAGGTCAAAGATCATGGTATCCATATGCAATGGTACTGGTTCGATTAGGAACATGCCAGACTAGGTATACAGAATGCATTTGCAACATAAAACAGAGCTTATGATGGACTTGGTAAGCTACAGGGGTGCCTAGCTTGTAGTTGGCATGGCCAGGTCTGTAAAAATGGGAGTGGTTTTCTGATTTGGGTTCCTATAGATAACTGGAGGGGTCACAGTGGTAAGTAGATGTAGAAACATAACTGTAAGGTCCTTGACAATTAATTTAGAGTGGTATTTGAGTAGCAGATGTGACACTTGAAACTCTTGCATCAATATTGAGATACAAGTAAGTATCATATATATAAAAAGCTGAGGTAGACACACATGAGTAGGTACTAGATAAGGACTAAGTAATTTAGCTAACTAAGGAAAACAAGTTAACTTAGTAATGACCTAAAAACCTCATGAATTAAATAGATAAGCTAGTTTGTACTCTTAAACATTGTGTATTGATTCCATGAAATTCATAAATAGGTTATTTGGATCTCCATACGGGTTGTAATCCGTGACAGTAGCTCAGGACCAAAGGCAAGTATACCTTGCCTTTCTATACAGCTTTATTTACATGCACTGTCTTTTATTATTCAGTTATTCAGTTTTTCTCATTATTGTTGACATGTACTTTTCATATCATGTTAGTATTTTATTTCATTGATACATAGCCCTTGTTTACAGCTAGTCTTGTGTCTTATTGGTCGTGTTCACTTGTGCCTTGATTGAGTCGTGTCATAGGTCGAGAAGTCATGAACTGAACTGCTATACCTCCTTGTCTTGAAATCCTGAAGCTAACCTGCGAGTCCACATTAGGGGCGAGGGTTAGTATATATCTGTCTGCACCTGTGAGTCCACACTAGGGGTGAGGGTGATTCTTGAAGCTAACCTGCGAGTCCACACTAGGGACGAGGGTTAGTAGTTATTGGTCCTCACCTGCGAGTCCACACTAGGGACGAGGGTGTTTTCCTGAAGCTAACCTGCGAGTCCACACTAGGGACGAGGGTTAGTAGTTGAAGCTAACCTGCGAGTCCACACTAGGGACGAGGGTTAGTAGTTGTTCAAACCTGCGAGTCCACACTAGGGGCGAGGGTTTGAGTATTCGATTTGGTTATCCGTTGACATCTTGACATGAGTTCTCTCGTGCTCATTCAGCAATTCATTTATGTGTAGTCAGTATACAGATTCGTGTTTTATTCATTGCTTAGTTTTACTTGTTTATTCTGGATTTTCTCCATGCATAATAAACTGTTAGAAAGGCTCGTTTTTATGTATCTTGCTAGTCCTCTCACGACCTGATGATCTCTTTAGGTTAGCCGAGTTGAGTCAAGAGCAGACGAGAGGATTGAGTCGGCATCAGACCGCAGTGCCTTGCAGTACTAGTTGTCTCGATTAGCAGGTTGTATTCAGATAGTATATTTTATGTATTTATTTCTCTTTCCATCTATTGGTAGTGGATTTGTGTCCATCGGACGTGACATTAAATCTTGGATACATTCAGTTATATTATTCAGTTTCTTTGGTATTTCATTGATCTTGGTTGATTCGTTATTATTCTGTGGATGAGTTAAATAAATTACCATGACTTGTGTAAATTAGACAGCATTCTACCGCCGATATTGTGACATAGGCTGGGCTTGAATACGCTTCGTATTCGAAAAGCGGGTACGGGTCGTGACAAGTTTTTTTGTTGGCCCAAGCAGGTCTACGTTAATCACTTCGGTTACAACACTGTACCGACGTGAGCCTGCGAATAGGATTAGACACTTAGGATCTCATCCACATGTCTTGACCCATTACTGGTCTCTAATCCTTGATTTCATTGAATCCTTGACTTGCATCCTGCTTGAAATTTCTTCAACGGCTAAAGTATTTTATGTTGTTACAGCTAAGATGGAGTCTCAAGACAGGAACAACGCTACAATGAACACTCCACCGACTACATGAGGCTTTTTCACGTACATGACTCCTCCAACACAAGGAGGCCAGCTCACTCATATGGGCAATCATCCGCAACTCTCAAGATTCCGTAGAGAGGACATTCCACTACCCCTGCAGTTCCTACCGCAGACTCTACTACCATCACCTGTTCTGCCCCCAGGAACTGTCCCATCACCAGCACAAGTTCTACGTCCAGTACCAGCCATACACCCAGCACCAGCAATGTATCTAGCATTTGCCATGCACCCACCGTCGACGATGTATCCAGCCCCGACGATGTATCCAACACCTATTCTGCCTCTACCTCCAGCACTGGACAATGTCACACTCTTGGGATCTTCCAGCAGCAAGCCAACATGTTCCGCGACACTTTGAGAGAGGCTCTTCAGATTAGAGATGCTCCACGACAGCGCCCTAGAACTTTCAAGAACTTCATGGACCTCCGGCCCAGGGAATTTCATGGGACAGAAGGGATTCTCTATGCTGACAAGTGGTTGGAGAACATTGAACGATACTTGAAGATGGCCGGAGTCCGAAAAGATCTGAAGATCGAGTCAGCTAGTGACAACTTTTCGACATCGCACGGACGTGGTACCAAGGCGAACCCCGATTTTCTGCTCCATACGTGACTTGGGAGGAATTCAAGCGACTGTTCAAGAAGAAATTTTACCCATACGTAGCACGAGAGGCGTTGATGAGACAGTTTGAGCACCTAGAGCAAGGCGACCACACCTTCGACGAGTACACATCGAAGTTTTCTCGTCTCAGTCGCTTCGTGGAGAACTTGGTCAGTACCCCTGAAGACAAGGCACGACAATTCAGGAAGGGATTATCTTACGAGATTTGTCTAGCCATCGCCACCAGTCGAGTCGCCACTTACGAGAAGATTCTGGAGGTTGCCCAAGCTGTGGAGGAAGAGCTGAGCTGCAAGCCGAAGAGGAATCAAGATGCATTAGGAGGAGGCAACAACCAATCAACACCGGCGAAACGTCCCAATATTCCAGGGAAGGCCTCAACGCAACACCATCAACAGTAGCCACAAGCAGCCCCACGTCAAGTCCAAGATGTTCCCACCTGCTAGTATTGCTCGAAGAAAGGCCACACTCAAGAAAATTATCGCGGCAGATTAGGGTTGTGTTGGACTTGTGGATCCAACCAACACTTGTCTCACAATTGTCCGAAGAGGAATGCAAGTGCCCCACCACTACCAACCGCAGAAGGAGGACGAGCCTTTGCCATGATCACGGAAGATGCGGCGACACCACAAGGAGCAAATGACAAAAATTTTTAGTGGATTATAGCAAAGCATTATTAATAGGCACTATGTTTGACTTTGACTTGCGAGTATTCGCAATAATTTGATAGCAGTTGAGTTGGACCATTAATTCCAGTAGATCGCGGCTCATTAAATTTCGAGGACAAAATTTGTTTAAGGGGGGTAGAGTTGCCAACCCCTTGACCAAATTTTTTTTTCCTATTTTAGTAAAATTTTATACCATTCCTTATTGCCTCATACATATTGGTTATATTTTATTTTTTTGTTTTACTTTAAATATAAGCAAAGGGACACTATTGGTAATATAAGAATTCATAGGGACTTTTGTGCAAATTAGCCTTGATTCAAATATCCTTTTTTTTAACCAAACTTTTAACACTGTATATGAATTCATTTGAATTCAAACAACCCTCACATTAGCTTAGATAAGAACAAATCAAATCCTTCATATCTCCTCCAAACCGATCATAACTAGTACATAGAGGGAGGATTGTAGGCGACCCAAGTCTCTACGTAACCCTAAATTTCTCTACTTCCCTCTCAAAGCAATTTGGAAGACATCTTCAGGAGTAACCGAGCCAGGGGACCGCCATCTTCTTCAACTCCAACTTCAGGGAATCGCCGTTAGGTAATAACCTCACCACTTCATTTACTTATAAGAATCATAGAAATCATATGACCCTACGTGTTCGAGGAAATACCTAGGATGATTAGGAGGATAACCTTGGCTAATCATGGGACGCTAAGATCTGTTAATAAAGTATATGGGTTGAGGTATCAGGAAGGGGCATACCTGTGTATCAATAGGATACCAAGGGGACGTGTGAATCAGAAGGATACAAGGGTATCATGTGTAAATAGGGCACAGTTGATTGTACACACTGTTGGAGACCAGAAAATAATAGACAGACTGATACACAAGTGTATCAGGGTCAGGGATCCCTGTAGGAACGTGGTTTAG
The DNA here is from genome assembly GCA_029216955.1 of Iris pallida. Taxonomy (NCBI): domain Eukaryota; kingdom Viridiplantae; phylum Streptophyta; class Magnoliopsida; order Asparagales; family Iridaceae; genus Iris; species Iris pallida. The sequence goes on from JANAVB010014503.1 coordinate 8,141, forward strand.
TATTAAGGGTACCGGTCTTAGCACAGGAGAAGGAGAGAGAATCCATAGATAGCAGGTTTTGAGTCTGTCCCCGTTCAGAGGGTCTAACTGGGCATGTATTTTGCTCAGTCCCCTGAGTTTGACTACAATAGAGAGTCGAGGCATATTGGTATCAGGTGACACTGGGTAGCAGACTTTATTCTTGGTGAACTGTGGTGTAAATAGTCACCAGGTACTTCCTATACCATATCCGAGTATGGGTGGATGATACCTGATGTCATGAGCAACACCTGGTATCGAGATGTATAGTTAAATCGACACGAGTATCAGATTATTACCTTCATCATATCATGAATATTGGCCTAACAGATACCATAACGAAGCATTGGTACCCACGGGGATTGGGTATCATGTTCAGAATAGGGGTACGATAGAACAGTGTATGGTTTATGATAACTTTCACTTATTTGACTTTAAGAGGCCCCAGGAAAAGGCAGTGGCGGTTGGGTACTCAGGGGAGTCACCCAATAGCAGGACACACATGTTAGGCAAACCCGTGAAATGGTTGTGGAACTTGCATCAGTCCCTGGCAATGCAAGTCTTGGCAGGGGTATGACTTGTACAGAAGAGAGTTCGATTATTGCAACTTGGACACTTTTCTAACAGTATAGGTTTTACACGTTTAATCCTGATTAGTGCATGTATAAACTTCACATATTACATTAATTGTATAACCTAGGAGCTTATGGTTTTGAACACACTGGTTATCTAAAAGATACATCTAGAATGCACATACCTCTGTACCCAGAGTTGGCACTTGGCAGCAAACCGACCATTGATACCAGGTTACTATGGGTGCACAGGTTTGACTCCTGTATCAGTGTTGATACTGTTGTAAGTTCAGTATTTGGGACGTTGCGTTAGAGAATAATACACTGAAGGCAGGGAGCATGAGTTAGAAATGATATCCATACCCACATCTCTGAAATACCCAGAAGAATGACTTAGGGTCAGTCTCAGATTTGGAAAAGAGGGTACAGTCCAGGTTAGAACAGAGGGGTGATTTTGCAGATCATCCCGTATCCGCAGGTTAGGATAGAGAGGATTTGATCCTAACACATCCTATGATATGGTGGAGTAATGCATATCCAATGTAGTGATAATAATCTGTATTACACAATTTTGGGTCGTAATGAGAAGGTTGGTTATGATTATATGACCAGGTTTTTGGATACACAAATGAGTGTGCTAGTGGTAACTACTATACCAGTTGTACAGGGTGAAATTGGTCGAATCTAACGCACTAAAAACATGGCAGGAACAAATGGTTCCATATCCAGAAGCATGGCAGGAAGGAGTATCATAGGTTTGGGATAGTTGTATCAGTCAGTTGGGGATAGGTTCAAAATGGACAGGTGATTTAGCAGTGTGTATCATAAGAGAAGAACCCATGTTATGTATGCCAGGCAAAACAGGTAGAGGACCTGGGTTTACCTGAGATTAGTAATAACTAATTAGCTACTTGGTCAAGTCTTGAGTCTAGAAAATAGTATCCTATTTTATTTATAGAGGGGAAGCTCAATACAGCCATTTAGATATCCAGTTGTACTTAAACTGGTACATGTGAGTTGCCTACAATATTAGTTATAGTTATAGGTCCATTCTAGGTCAAAGATCATGGTATCCATATGCAATGGTACTGGTTTGATTAGGAACATGCCAAACTATGTATACAAAATGCATTTGCAACATGAAATAGAGCTTATGATGGACTTGGTAAGCTACATAGGTGCCTGGCTTGTAGTTGGCATGGCCAGGTTTGTAAAAATGGGAGTGCTTTCCTGATTTGGGTTCCTATAGATAACTGAAGGGGTTACAGTAGTAAGTAGATGTAGAAACATAACTGTAGGGTGTTTGACACTTGATTTAGAGTGGTATTTGAGTAGCAGATGTGACACGTGAAACTCTTGCATCAATATTGAGATACAGGTAAGTATATATATATATATATATATATATATATATATATATATATATATATATATATATATATATATATATATATATATATATATATATATATATATATGAATAGCAGAGGTAGACACATATGAGTAGGCACTAGATAAGAACCAAGTAATTTAGCTAACCAAGGAAAACAAGTTAACTTAGGAATGACCTAGAAACCTCATGAATTAAATAGATAAGTTGGTTTGTACTCTTAAACATTGTGTATTGATTCCATAAAATTCATAAACAGGTTATTTGGATCTCCATACGGGTTGTAATCCGTGACAGCAGCTCAGGACCAAAGGTAAGTATACCTTGCCTTTCTACACAGCTTTATTTACATGCACTGTCTTTCATTATTCAGTTATTCAGTTTTTTTTATTGTTGACATGTACTTTTTATATCATTTTAGTATTTTATTTCATTGATACATAGCCCTTGTTCACAGCTGGTCTTGTGTCTTATTGGTCGTGTTCACTTGTGCCTTGATTGAGTCGTATCATGGGTCGAGAAGTCATGAACTGAACTGCTATACCTCATTGTCTTGAAATCCTGAAGCTAACCTGTGAGTCCACATTAGGGGCGAGGGTTAGTAGATATCTGTCCGCACCTGCGAGTCCATACTAGGGGTGAGGGTGATTCTTGAAGCTAACCTGCGAGTCCATACTAGGGACGAGGGTTAGTAGTTATTGGTCCTCACCTGCGAGTCCACATTAGGGGCGAGGGTGTTTTCCTGAAGCTAACCTGCGAGTCCACATTAGGGGCAAGGGTTAGTAGTTGAAGCTAACCTGTGAGTCCACACTAGGGGCGAGGGTTAGTAGTTGTTCAAACCTGCAAGTCCGCACTAGGGGCGAGGGTTTGAGTATTCGATTTGGTTATCCGTTGACATCTTGACATGAGTTCTCTCGTGCTCGTTCAGCAGTTCATTTATGTGTAGTCAGTGTACAGATTCGTGTTTTATTCATTACTTAGTTTTACTTATTTATTCTGGATTTTCTCCATGCATAATAAATGTTAGAAAGGCTCATTTTTATGTATCTTGCTAGTCCTCTAAGGACCTGATGATCTATTCAGGTTAGCCGAGTTGAGTTAAGAGCAGACGAGAGGATTGAGTCAATATCAGACTGCAGTGCCTTGCAGTAGAAGTTGTCTCGATTAGCAGGTTATATTCAAATAGTATATTTCATGTATTTATTTCTCTTTTCGTCTATTGGTAGTGGATTTGTGTCCACCGGATGTGACATTAAATCTTGGATACATTCAGTTATATTATTCAGTTTCTTTGGTTTTTTATTGATCTTGGTTGATACGTTATTATTCTGTAGATGAGTTAAATAGATTGCTGTGACTGGTGTAAATTAGACAGCATTCTACCGCCGGCACTGCGGCATGGGCTGGGCTTGGATACGCTTTGTATCCGAAAAGTGGGTGCGGGTCGTGACAAGCTAGGCTGGTGACCGCCTCCATGCCCAGTCGCGCTCTGACACTGTCCCATCTCCATCCATAGGCGCTGTCCCACAGCTCTCGAATTTTGCTGGGCGGAAAGAAAGTTGTTGACTGCTGGATAAGCTCCTCTCCAAGCCAACATTTGTGGAACATCGACGAGTGGCCGTCCCTAAGCTTGAGGCGAATGAGAGGTTCAGCGAGGTGTCGACCATGCAGGATACGGCGCCATGACGCAGAGGATCTGTTATTGGCGACAACCTGCATGGGGTGAGAGGTTCTGAAATATCTAGCCTTCATGAACCCGTTCCAAAGAGAATTATCTGAGCGTAGCTTCCACCACAGCTTCATGGAGCAGGAATCGACGATATGGGGGAGTCTACTGAATCCCATCCCGCTCTCCTCGGTGGGTTTGGCCATGGTATCCCAGCTGGCCCAGTGGTGCTTATCCTTGCCGTTAGAGTGACCCCAATAGAAGTTGGCAAATAGGGCTTCGAGCGAGTGTAGCACTTTTTTCGGTAGGGCACAAATGGTAAGGGTATAAATAGGGATGGAGGATAGAACATGTTTGATCACAATCAACTTGCCACACGGGGATAATGTTACATTGTGCCATCCCTCGATTTTTGATCTGATTTGGATAACAAGGCTCACAAAGATGCCTGAATTAGACTTGCCATAAACCAACGGACAGCCCAAGTAGGAGAACGGTGAGTAAGCAGTAGAAAAGAAAGTTATGGTGGATAGCGCCGCTGAGTGAATCCGGTCTGCTTTGTGGTGGGTGTAGATGACGCTTTTATTGGTGTTGATGCGTTGGCCCGAACATCTGGTATATTTCTCCAGCGTGGTGTGAACTACCTCAACAGAACCGATATCTCCAGTAGAGAAAATAAAAATGTCATTAGCATAGGCAAGATGCCTGATCAGAGGGCATCCAGTGGTAGTGTGGAAGTGATAGCAACTGGGGGTATTGGCCATGTTTTTGAGGTTTCTGCTGAGGGCTTCCGCCGTAATAATGAAGATAGTGGGAGAGAGAGGGTCACCTTGTCTAACCCCGCGGCTGGTAGTGAAGAAACCTACAGCCTGACCGTTGATGACGGTGGAGAACCATGAGTTGCTTATCGAGCAGAAGATGATGTCGATCCAAGATTTCGAGAATCCGAAGGCCCTAAAAACCCAAATTATGAATTGCCAATCCAACCAGTCGTATGCTTTCTCCATGTCAAGTTTAATGGCGATATTGCCTCCTCTAGATGGAAACTTCATGCATGTGATCATTTCCTAGGCTAGGAGGATGTTGTCAATGATGTTCCGGCCTGAGACAAAACCACTTTGTTCTTCGAAGATTATCTTAGGGAGGAGAGTGGACATGTGGTTGTTAATAATCTTCGATATAATTTTGTTGGTGAAAGTGCAAAGGCTGATGGGTCTAAAATCTTTAAAGGTCTCCGGGTTATCTTTCTTGGGAATAAGGATTAGGTTGGCACAAGAGATGGATTTGGGGTAGGGGGTCCCTTGGAAGAATGCGACGGTGGCCTCGAGGAAGTCTTCTGTAATCAAATCCCAACAAGACCTGAAGAAAACACCTCGAGGAAGTCTTCTGTAATCAAATCCCCTTCAGAGATCAAATTGGGGACCTTTGCCAGGAACTCATCATCCTTTACAATGGCTTATTTGGAGAATATATTGGAATAAAAGGTGGCGGCCTCCTTTTGTATGTGGTTCTGGTCATCCAACCGGTTACCGTTCATGTCGCAGATTTGGTGTATATGAAGCTTATGACGGCGGCCCTTGACACAAGAGTGAAAGAAGCTCAAGTTACGGTCCCCCTCGGAGTCCTATTTTAATCTGGCCTTATGCTTCCAGAATTCTGTCTCCACCTTCAAACGAGACTTGAGGATAGTTCTGGCCAAGTTGAGAGCGGACCGTGCCTACGGTGATCTGTCCGTGGCAAACTGGATCTCGGCACGGTTGACGTCGTCCTCTACCGTTCTGATCGCTTGGAAGAGGTTACCGAATGCAGACTTGCTCCACGTAGAAAGGGCCTTCATGGTGGTTTTGAGTCTAACGGCCACCCGAGTGAGGGGGTCCGAATCGTCCTTAGAAAACCATACGAAAGCGACGGTGTTTCTGAATTGCGGGTGATGCCTCCAGAAGTCCAAGAATCGGAAGGCTTTTTTGATGCGGTTAGATCTGCTGCTGAGCTCAATCATAAGGGGAGAATGATCAGATTCGGTAGTGTTGAGGTGGGATAGTTTGGTGGAAAGGGCTATGTCGTTCCACCAGATGTTGGTCAAGGCATGATCGAGTCGAGAGTATTGTCTTCTAGCACCTTCCTGCATGTTACACCAAGTGAAAGCGTTGCCGGTAAAGTGGAGGGTGAGTAAATGGGCGTTAAAGATAAAGTTGTTGAAATCATTCATGGCCTATTGTGGGGGCGGTCGACCCCCAGATTTCTCTGCGCTGTAGGAGATAGTGTTGAAGTCTCTAATACACAGTCACGGGAGGTTGCTGTTAGAGGAAAAAGTCTCCAACAACGTGTTCCAGAGGATCCTGTGCTCCGGAATGTCACAGCTTCCGTGCACAGCAGAGAGGAAAGAGCGGATTGGGAGAAGCGGGTGTTCCACCCAGCAGGATAAGACCTATCTAGAGTCCTGCACGATGCCGAATCTGATATCGGCAGCGAATAGGATCCAAATATCGTTGCATCCGACGACCGCAGCCTGAAATCCAAGCTGAAGTTGGGTGGCTTTGAGTCTTTTTTGAGGAATTTTAGGTTCAATGATGACAAGTATGTCAATCATATGAATCTTCTTGAGGTTGATGATTTTATTCAGCGTCGATTTATTGGCCAGCCCCCAAACGTTCCAAGCGAGGATGTTAAGCATTGGAAGGGATGAGGGGTGGGAGGTTGGTGAGCACCAGCTCTATATCCCATTTTTTCTTCTTCTTGTGGTGGTTTTTGGGAGCACTCTGTTTAGTTTTGGGGGGTTCTACCTCCGTGACTGGCGAGCTTGGACTACGACTGTCAGGACCTACAACGGTAAAGGGGAGGCTTCTTGGTCTGTTTCTACTAGCGCACTTAGGGGGTTGCTTGGGTGTAAGAACCCAGCGTCCCTCGCTTGGTGGAACCTGTCCGTCGCAACAAAATCAAAGCCCGGTCCATAGGTCTTACTGACGTTGTCGGTGTAGTGTGCGTCAATATCTGAGGAAGGTTGCTATGAGGGTATGATCAGAACCGGTGGTGCCTCCTCCTCCGTATCCAGGATGCCATCATCCTTCTGGATGAGGTCTGCATCTTCTCTAGAGCATGGGGATAGGGGCACTCCGTATTGCTCTCTGATGGTAAGGAGGTAAGGATGTTGAATGGGTTGCTGAGAATTATCTGAGGTGGTTTGTAAAGGATGATGGCACTGTCCGGTGGCCGAGTCGGGTTGGGGGAGGGGGGCGTGCTGTGTTGTTGTTGATGAGGTAGTGATTGGGTTGGTGATGTTTTGGGGATGTGGGAACAGTGGACGCCACCTGTGTTTGAGGTTTACGGGTTCTAGTATTCTTCAGCTCGGGATGAGCTCTGAAACAGTATTTAAAGGAGTGCCCTCTCATTTGACAATGTTTATAAAATAAGATGTTGTTATCGTACCCGAGCAATTGATGGTGCATTCGTCCCCCTAGCTCGAGTTGAATTTGGGCGGAGGGGTCGTATGCTATGTCTAGTTCTACAAAGATCTTCGCGTAGGTGCCTTTGGAGAGGTTTTTTGTTTCTTCAGCTATCGCCACAAGCGTTCCGAAAGAGCTGGGGATACGCTTCAGCATAGCAGGCACAAAGTAGACAAGGGGAGGTTGGATAGGGTGATCCATGCCGCAACGATCGTGGAATCGACTTTGGTGCTAAAGTTCGGTGACCATTTGATGATTTTAATGTTCTGGGCGGCAATTCTGGTCGAGCCTTTGGCCCAAACATTGGAGAAGTCAGAGGAGGAAGGGAGGTGGAGGTACAAGTGTTTAGGGTATAGCGGGGCGACCCGGTGGGTTACAGAGAGACTCCATCCGACAATAGCAGCCTTGACTATCGCGGGTTTTGGGCAGCCAACAGGGAATTTTAGTACGAAAGTTTTGGCAAAGGAGGAGGAGAGCGAGGAAATTTCGGCAGAGGAGAACGATATGCGTATGTCTTGACCATCGGAGGGGGTCTTGAATTCCACGTCCGGGAGTTCGATCTCCCGTACTGGGGGTTCTAGCTGTCTCCCGCGATCTGGACGAAGAGCCGCTGCATAGGAAGTAGCCCCCGGGGGGGGGGGCGCCATTGTAGCAATGGGAAGGGTTAATCGAGCCCCAACGACTAATACGGGAAAAAAGGCTTCATCCTAAGATTGGGGGGCGGCGTGGCCAGGAGGGCCCATCGCACCGGCGATGGCAGTAGGGAGGGTGCATGCGCCGGGCTGACAAGGTCTACCATAAATTGGTCGGGGTCCAAGGATCGCTGAGGGGGAGGCGCATGGCACAAGTCCCGGAGAACAGGGTAAGGACGCAAGGCCAAGAGGAACATCGGGTGCATGCCTCAAAGGTGAAGGGACGGGCGCATGGTCCGCAGGCTTGGGGTCCTGTCTTGGAAGAGTAGAGATGGGCGCATGGCCCTGGGAGTTGGGCGCATGGCCTGTGGAGGCAGCGTGGGCACATACCCCATCTAGAGGAAAGCGGGCATATGGCCCAGGCTGCGCCGAGCCCGAAGGTGGAGGGTGTATCAACCCCAGCTCTGGAGAAATGAGCGGGGGACCGTAGTCCCCGGAGCATCCACGACCTTGATAGGATCGACGGTGCCAGCGACCGACTGCCACCGTAGCGGGGAAGCTATGCCCGGGCCGACTAATAATTCGGGGGCCTGTCCAGGGGTCCATCGAAGTTTCTGGGCGATGCTGGGGATGGTGAGGACGACGAGGGCCAACTGTGCCTGAGTCCAGGCCGAAGTGGATCGACGAGGACGCTGCTGAGTCGGACGAGGGAGATACGGGTGATGGGTGGACGATGAGGATGTGGAGTTCCGATGCCGGTGACGATCGGGTCGATGACGGGGCTTGCCATAGGGCATAGACGTGGACGTCATGTGGCCCGACGTGTCGCCCGGAACAGGGGGTCGCGGAAGAAGGCTCGGCAGGAGAAGAAGGGGGGCGTCGACCACGATGGGCGGGTAGGCGTCCGGAGGGCGGAACCGCCTGTAAGGGGCTGCGCCGAGGGCGGATGAACACCGCAGTGGGCACATAGGGTGATGGAAGGGGGCAGTGCGGCGCAGACCGCCACTGCAGGTGCATACTCCTCAGAGTTGCAAGCCGTGGGCGTATGGCCCATGCCCCTGCTGAACTAGCCCGGAGGCGCATAAGCAGCAGGAGTTGGGGCTGGGATCGTGGGCGCATGGGGATGCTGACCATCGACTCCCAGTGTGGGACCCATAGCAATAGCTCCCGTCTGGAAAAGACATGCAGCCACATGGGGCCAGGCTGGCTGGTCAATCGTAGCGGTTCCCAATGAGGCACGTTCTCCGAAGCAGGTCGCCTCTTTGGAAAGTGAGCCGGCGACTGAACGTCGGGGGCGTTCGATCCGTCTGGCCGACTTTATCCGGAGGCCGGTAGCTGCCGAGCTCGTCGCAGGGACGGGGGCTACACTGAGGAGGGTACGGTCCAGAACCACCGACAGAGGGAGGTCCCTCCTTAGCCGTCGTAAAGAAGCAGGCGGTGGAGGCGGCCAGAGCAGATGGAGGGAGGAAAAGAACTAGGGAAGGTCTACGGAAGGGTCCGATGCCGCGCGATTGTACCGCCGGCCACGAGGGATGATCAGAAAGGAAGCCACTCATGGAGGCCGGAGGGGAAGAAGACCGAGGAGAGGGCTAATGGCGCCAGGGGCGCTACCGGAAGCCGGACGGAAGAATTCCGGTCAGGGGGGGCGATCGCCCATGGAGCGCCCGTGGAGGGTTCTTCCGCTCTGAAGCCATCATATATATATATATATATATATATATATATATATATATATATATATATATAAGGCTAAAAAAAGGCTAAAAGCCTATATTATTCCTCTGGGCCTAAGCAAGCCCATAAACAAAAATATATACAAAAATGTATGTAAAACAAACTAAACTGTTGGGCTTTAAACCGAACCCTAACTCACTAGGCTTGTTTGCCATTGATTATAAAAGAACAAAACAATTATATGGGAGGACTGGACTATTACTTCACAACACAAACTCGCTCGTACAAAGAAAGCCTAGGGACGAAAACCTAGGTACAGCAATCTAAGTACAATTGTTTAGTTTTGATTCTGGAGGTGACGGTAGAGGCTCAGGAAAGCGACGGCCGCTCTGCCTTACTCCTTGGATGATCAGACGTAGCCTTGGCTCTGATGAAGAAATGCTCTCAGGATGGGAAGACTCTTCTGTGCGCACCTTTTGTCTCTCTGTGTGTCCAGCCGGGTGGAGAGGATCTCTTTTACAAGGGAATGACACCTTGCTATATTTTTTTGTTTCTCTGGATCCGATCCTTCTGTAAAGGAATGGCACCTTGCTATTTATAGGAGTGGGGAGTGATCATTAGGGTTTGCAAAGATTCCCTCCTTGAAAAGTCGGCGGCCAATCATTTGGGCCATTAATCTTGATTGCATTATATCTGGGCAATTGATTCTTGATTGCGCCAGATCTGTATGAGCAATTAATGCTGATTGCAATAAATCTTCATAATTTGTCATGACAAGCTCGGATCTCCTGCCACGTGTCCAATGTTCTTAATCACAACAAATCAGATTTAATTTGAGTAATAATGGTGATTGCACTAAATCTGGTTGTCAGGATCTGCGAGCAGCCATAACTCCAAGGGGATAAGACAGCCACGTGTCTCAACTTGTCATGAGGATCACCACGTGTCTCTCTATCATGTGCGGTCTCTAAGTGAACCGTATATGGCTAGCCGCATGAAGGTAACAGCCGCATGAGGGTGGCGGCCTTGTGAAGGAGGCAGCCGCATGAAGGAGGCAGCCGCATGAAGTGGGCAACTGCATGAAGTGGGAAGCCGCATGAAGGACGCAGCCGCATGAAGTAGGCAGACGCATGAAGGACGCAGCCGCATGAAGTGGACAGCCGCATGAAGTGGGCAGCCGCATGAAGGACGCAGTCGTATTGGGATGGCAGCCGCATGAACCGGGCAGCCGCATGAAGCGGGCAGTCGCATGAAGCGGGCAGCCGTATAGGGGTGCTTGGGACTTGACGGATCCTGCCAGAAAATTTTTCTTCTTTTTCCAAGGAGCACGCCATCATCATTCCAGCTTTTATGTCAGAGCTGTCATTCATTGTGTCAGAGCTGTCATTCATTGCGTCAGAGCTGTCGTCAGAGCAATTAATTGGGAGGCGACTTTATGGCCGACTGTAGAAGCAAATAGTGTATGGCCACGTGTCTTTGCCTCAGCCGCATGGAGCTGTTGTGGAGTCTCGAGCCGCATAAAGTTCTGAAGGATTCCTGAGCCGCGTGAGGCTCCCTCTGTTTGGAGCCGCATGGACTTTTCTTGTCCTTTTCCATGCTTCTGCAAGACCCCCTTCAAAGTTTTTAATTTGAAAAATTGAAATACTTTGAATAAGAAGCATGGCTATATATAAGCTCTTTTGGCCGCATAAGGTATTCTTGGCACATGGACTTCTTAGCCGCATAGGATGTTCTGGCCGCATGGACTTCTTAGCCGCATGGCCTTCCTAGCCGCATGACCTTTCTAGCCGCATGGGCCGTTTCTGGCCGTATAGACTGTCTGGCCGCATATGCTCTCTGCCACGACTTCTTGTCACGTATGTATCTCATTTATTGCCCTTGATTTGCTTTAGATTTAAATCTGCCTTTTGGGGCAGGATCCCAAGGGTCGGTTCGGATTTGCCTCGATGACTGAAGAGTCGGTTTTGCAGCACGCGGATCGAAGCGTCCCCCTTTTCTGTCTATAAATAAGAGCATCTTTTGGGTAGAGAGGCTTCTTTACTTTCTTCTGCCTTCAACTCTTCTTGTCCTAAGTTGTTGTCTTCGTCTTCCTTCATTAATCGACAATGGCCTCCAAGTCTTCCAAGGCTGCGACTGCGGCGAAGGGTAAGGGAGTGGCTTCTTCGTCAGCCACGGCGCCTGAAGTCTACCGCGATGTTCACTCCGCCATTGCTGGTAAGGGTCTGGAAAGATCGTATACTTCAAAACCCTAACAAAGACGGCTCCGTTGCATGCTTTATGCACAAGCCTTTAATGATCTGTTCAAGTTATATGGGCCGCATGTACATCCCATGTCCGAGCCACATGGGGGTATACTCCATGTCTGAGCCGTATGGGAGTTGTCTAGTGGCCACGTAAACACTTTCCCAACTGAACCGCATAATGACCCTTCGAACAGAGCCGCATAAGTCCCTTTGAATCGAGCCGCATGAAGCCCTCTCAAACAAGACCGCATAAGTTCGTCTGAATTGGGCCGCATAATGCTCTGCTAAGTAGAACCGCATAAGCCCACGCTAAACAGGGCCGCATAAGATTACGCTAATCAGTGCCGCATAAGCTCATGTTTGAACAGAGCCGCATGAGCTCTTTTAACATGGAATCGTATAAGCTCGTCTTTAAACAGAGCCGCATAAGCTCGTCTTTAAATAGAGCCGCATAAGCTCGTCTTTAAATAGAGCCGCATAAGCTCGTGTAAGCCAAATCGCTCAGTAGTCTCGTTTTAGCCATCTTTTTGATTTGTTTCTTTCATTCCTTCTTCAGTGAATCTGCCAGTGAATGCTGCTGGAGAACTTCTGGTAGGGTGCGCCCAATCTGCTATGAGCTATAGGTATGATCATATAGTCGCGTATATGACGAACCATCTCCCAAAAGAGCCTTTAGAGAGGCTAAACGCTATCAAAAAGCAGTCCTTTCACTTCCTCTGTGCCATGATAAACTCGGGGCAATTGGAGGGGGAATACCTGAAGCCTGCGTTCCTCTTTGGGGGCTTTATCTGTGAAGAACACCTGGGCGCTGGATATATCCGAGAGCTGGGACTTCACTCTTGACGGGATGGAGATCCACATCCCTCCGTTAGAGCGTCATTTTCCTCTGTCCTGGTTTAATATGTTACCGCTAGACAGAAAGATGGTAGACTCGTTGACTCCCAGCAAGTCGGGGATGTTTGTGGGAAACATCTATTACAATAGGAATTTGGGGTCAGTGTACCCGAAAAAGGAACCAGTCAGTCAGTACGTGATGGGACTTGCTCCGGGTACCTTCATAAACGTAACAGGTTCCAATTTCACGTTTACCCAAGCTGATACCTTCTTGAACCAGCTTGCTCGGAAAGGGTCTTATCCCATCGGCCGGTTGGCGTTGGTGAACTGGATAAACCCTATCCCTACGTGGGCCAACTTGACCACATGGATTCTGCGGAAGTATGAGGCTTTCCTGCATGAGATCGGCCTCTACCACGCCATTCGGGGCACCTGTCATGGCCTACCCATAAATAAATCATTGTTCATGGCTCTGTCACGACCCGCACCCACTGTGAGGGTACGAGAACGTAACAACGCCCAGCTTACGCCGTAGTGTCGGCGGTAGAGTACTGTCATAGGTCAACATACATCTAACAATATATATCTAAACAATTTATACTCCCCGAATGGGGGTGACATAGCAGTAAAACTCAATCACAACTAAGGAAGAGATAGCACGATATGAAATAGAACTCAAGGAAATAAGTAGATGAAAAGTAGTCTAAGATAATCCCAGCAATATCTAGAAGTACATGGTCTCAGATACAGAATGAGAGAATATATACAACTCTGAACTCCAAATATAGTCTAGCTAAAATATGTCTCAAGACTGCATAAAGATAAACAACCTAACTAATCTAGTCTAGGCAGTCGGGGGAATATCCTCAGCTGCAGCTGGGTCCTCCTGGGAGTCCAGCTCACAGGTGTCATCTAAGGCTGCCCCGTAGTAGGTATCCAGGCAGGCCTCCTCCTCGTCCTCTGTAATATTTTCAACAGGTCCAGTCAGGACAGGAGCGAGTACAGTACATCTCAACAGTTCATAGCAGGTTAGAAGATATAATCATGCAGTAAAGTAAGATACAAGTACTGAAAGAAATACAGTATGTAAACAGAGAGAGTAAGCTGTAATAGAAATGTCTACTATAAATAGAGAACTATCATGTGACTAGTGAGTCAGAGTACAATATAGACATGTAAATGGCATAGGAGATTCTGATAAGACACTATGGAAGAGATTCTGATAAGATACTACTTGGGTATTATTCACATGTCCATTTCTACTCTCCCGTACCCCCAATCAATATACAAGGATCCAGCCAGGTTATGTTATGATTCCATGCAAGGCCCCCGAAGGGTGATACATGGATGTCCCAAAAATGGGGATTCTAGGAGATTCTAGGATACCCAGTGAATGGGATAAGAGATTCTAGGAGTCTCTGTGAGCATAAGAGTATATGTCACAAGTGATCGAAGAACCTGTGAAGCATAGTGATACGACATGTAAGTGAAACGCACAGAACATGTAGTACCCGATGCTCCCTAAGGATAACATCTCAAGAAGGGATCCATATAGTACCAATCCGTGTGACCATCGTGACAGTACAAGTAAATTAATCTACTGCAGGAAATAATTCTAAGCAGGATATGAAATGATCAGAGAATGTACTCGCCTATATCTGAGTGTCCAATATGAAACGTACTGTCCAAGGAGTGGTGTCTGGCTCCTAATCAGAACAGCACAAGTCACAACAAGTCTAAAATGATAAAATGAAGCTCTGCTATACATTCTACATGATTCTAGGTCAATCTAGGCCAAAGTCAACTCTGGGTCAACCCTGGTCAACAAGAAGTCAACCTAGGTCTAACAAGTCTAACTAGGCTATACTAAGTCTAATAATGTTGTACAAGCCCTATCTAGGCTTACCAAGCTATACCAAACTACCTAGGCCTATTCTCAACACAAGTGTATACATGCCTATTATAGTAATATCCAAGTATACACATATGGCACAAACATGAACTTGCATAACCCATACAACCCCATATGTATACTATCATGGCATCCCCCCATAATCTATATATATATATGTAAAACCACACTCACATACATAGGAACATGTATATCACAATGTATATATTAACCTACAATATAAATACATTGCATTATATATAGACACATATATTAGAGGTTCATTAATGTACTCTACATTAGGTAGGCAAATAGGAAACATGAGTAAATGTATGTGGTACAACATGAATTTGTGTGTGGGTATACAAGTGCAGCAGTGTGTGGAAGGGTAATCAAAAGTGTGTGTGTATATACAGGGATTTCATATATACAGGAAAGGTAAAACAGTGAAGAGGACAGTGTGAAAACTGCTGTGGTGTGTGTGTGTGTAATGTGGCACATAAAAACAGTACAACATTCAACAGTGTGTATGTAAACTAGTGTGCAGGAATACATCCAGTGATAGAGAGGGGAAAAATGTGTGTGCAAATGCAGTAAACATGGCTAACAGTGCCTACTGCTATCAGTCTCTCTATCAACCAGTTCAGGAATGAACAAAGAACCAAACTCAATACTAGACCAAAACAGGTTACAATAACCAATTAACAGTGAGTGAAAACTGGGGAGAATGTGTGTGTTGTGTTTACATGACATGAGTGAAAGGGTGAGTCCATACCCAGGTTTTGAATTCCCTCATCAACAGGTTTTAAATGAAGCAGTGTATCACACACATCAAAACCAACACATAGGTTTCTATTGAACCCCAAATCAGTATACAACTGGGTTAAACCAACTTCAATCTCAGGTCTACACAAGCAATTTCCAGATTTCTACACCAAAACCAACTCATATATCTAGTCATGACAGGAATGTAGGCATGTGCAAATATAATTCTATATATCAAATCCTAACCAACAAAACAGTAAAATATTTAAGGCAGTGAATGTAACATATAAGAAACAGGAAGAACAGGGACTCTCAGGTTGCAACAAAACCCAGGTAAAAACTGAAATCGAAACATACATTCAATTAATCAATGGATCCTGCTCTCCAACCAGGATATTGAAGGGTAGTAAGAGCATAACTTATACTTGCTATAAACATCAAATTAAAAAGAGCAAGGGAATGTCAGTGAGTAATCACTGATACTCAACCATACAACCAAATCTGTCAAAACAAGTCGACCAATTAACCAATTGATTTTAAACTCCATAACAACCTAAACTAATAAGTAAACTCAATTAACATAAATAATTAGACATGAACAGGATCTAATTAGCATTTTAAAACACGAATTATACCATTAGAATCGAATTTAAAAGCAGAAACAAAACCAATGCACTGAGACACACAGGCCCTTCCCCGTGCACACAAAATTTCGTGTCCGACACGACAACATATGACCAGAGGCTTGGGGAGTGTCATGACAAACACTGCCCCTTGCTCAGTGTCAAAAATTAGGCACTCTAGTACCCTGTGCAGCCCGTACGAGCACGCTGGTAGCAGGAAAGCTACCGTGCTCGTGCGTGCGCATCGAACCCGCGTGTGCACGTGTCTCCCACGACTCGACATGACCCAGAAAGCATAATACGACACTCGAAACCTCCAAGCAAACCCTAGAACTATTTTTCTATTCATTTACTTCTCTGAAATTAGAACGAAGTGTCCTTTGGGACATTTCGTCGAACACCCTATACAACCGACTGATACGTGTCCTATACGGACATGAAATGGATTCGAAACCTAGGGTTAGCCTATCCTACAATTAGGGTAGGGCTAGGGCCTTCCTAAAATGATTTTAAACAGGATTTAAATGGAGTATATGAAGTTATACCTATTGATGAACAAGCCCTCACAAAAACCCAATGGAAAGATTCCTCAAGCCACCCAAAATCTCACAAATTGTTGTTTCCCTGCAAACAACCAATACCAGCAGCAAGAGGATTGATTTTAGGTCCTAATGAAATTGGTTTGGGGAAGAAAGGATTTTAAATTAATTTTTAATGAATTTTGGAAGATGGAACTCACCTCTTTCCTTAGAACTTTGGATAAACCCTAAAAGAGGCTAGCCCTAAAATCTAGGAGGGATTTTATAGGGGGGGCTAACCTAGTTGGTCGGCCATGATGGCTAAGTTAGATTTGGCTAGCTTAGGTTGAGCCTTCTAAGGTTTAAGTCATAATCATGACTTATGACTTCACAAGTCATAACTTAGCCAATCTAATTCCAATCTACCCCAAACTAATTCTAATGGACTTGAAATCACTAACTTAGGTCATACTAGGGTTTCTTAACCTAATCAAGATGTCCTGACCTAGGTTAGCCTATAGAGCAGTCTCCTAGTCAACACCAGACAATATCTAAAACTAGCACCAAACCATTATACTAAAAATCACCTAAAAATCACATTAATTATAATTAATAATAAAAATCCCAAATTAATTCCAAAATTTGAAAATGACTAAAATACCCTCAAGCTAGAAAAGTGGCAGTGACAAATCTACCCTCCTTAAAAGAATTTCGTCCTCAAAATTGAAAGGCGAAAAGCAACTGATGAGAAGGATAGAAAGTATACAACAAGGTCCAAAAAGATAGGGATACCGCTCGCGCATCTTATCCTCCCGCTCCCAGGTAGACTCTCCTGGAGAATGATGCCTCTATGCGACGTGCACCAAAGGTATCACCTAGTTCCTCAGAACCTTCTTTCGTCGATCCAGTACCTCCACTGGCTGCTCTGGATAGCTGAGAGAAGGCCCAACCTCTATCTCCGAATGGTCGAGCACATGGCTAGGGTCAGCCACATACCATCTCAACTGTGATATATGAAATACGTTGTGGACCCCCACAAGTACAGGCGGCAAGTCTAGCCTGTAAGCCACGTCACCAACTCTTCCGCTAATAACGAAAGGGCCGATGAAGCGCGGGCTAAGCTTCCCGCCTCCACCAAAACGTATCGTACCACGAGTCGAAGATATCCTCGAGAAAACCTGGTCTCCGACCTAATCACAAGCAAGGTCTCAATTAATTATAATAAACAAACATGATCAAAAATCACAAACAAGGAAACCTAAATCTAATCCTACTCTAATCTGTACCTCAAACTCCAAGGGCCTTCGGTGGCTATCGGCCCAGTGCCGATGTCTGTCCTGCGCCACTCGAAGTCTGTCCCTGATGAGCTTCACCTTCTCGGCCGCATCAACAACCATCTCTGGCCCCAGTAAAGCTCGCTCACCAACATTATCCCAGGATAAGGGTGTACGGCACCTACGCCCGTACAGAGCCTCGAAAGGTGATATCTCAATGCTGGCCTGGAAACTATT
Organism: Iris pallida; assembly: GCA_029216955.1. Taxonomy (NCBI): domain Eukaryota; kingdom Viridiplantae; phylum Streptophyta; class Magnoliopsida; order Asparagales; family Iridaceae; genus Iris; species Iris pallida. The sequence continues at coordinate 25,921 of JANAVB010014503.1, forward strand.
GTTGTAGGCAAACTCTACCAAATGAAGATGATCCTCCTAGGAACCTCCAAAGTCTAGGACGCACGTCCGCAGCATATCCTAAAGGGTCTGAATAGTCCGCTCTGACTGTCCGTCAGTCTGGGGGTGGTATGCGGTACTAAACTTGAGCTGAGTGCCCAAGCTGGTCTGCAGACTCCTCCAGAAATAGGAAGTAAAACGGCTATCCCGATCTGAGACCATGCTGACCGAAACTCCGTAGATCCTGACTATCTGTCGCATATACATCTCCGTCAGCCTTTCTGTAGACGTACCCACCTTGAATGGCAAGAAGTAGGCCGATTTGGTCAACCTGTCAACGATGATCCAAATCGTGTCTTTCCTTCCTGGAGTACGCGGCAATCCTGAAACGAAGTCCATCGTGATATGCTTCCATTTTCACTCGGGAATGGGCAGCGGCTGCAACAATCCACCGGGCCTCTGTCTCTCTGCCTTGACCTGCTGACAGACCAAACACCTAGCCACGAAGCGGGCCACCTCCCGCTTCATTCCTGACCACCAAACATGCTCCCGCAGATCTCGGTACATCTTGTTCGCACCCGGGTGTATAGAGTACTGAGATCTGTGGGCCTCCTGTATAACCTGCTCTCTGAGCTCTCCGCTAGGCACACATAACCTGGCACCGTGCCTCAGGGCACCATCCTCTGCAAATGAAAACTCAGCATCCCCCACTTCTATACTGATCTGCTCTCTGATACTCTGTAAAGCCACATCCTCGAACTGGGCTGCCTTGATCCTGTCCATCAAGTTCGACTGTATCTGCAGGCCCCATAACTGCATCTGCACTCCAGGCACGATCACCTCGATCCCAAGACTCTCCAAGTCTGCAAGCAAGTATCGATCCATGGTCAAACACATGGCTGTCGGATACCTACTCAAGGCATCGGCAACCACGTTGGCCTTTCCTGGGTGGTACTGAAGTAGGATGTCAAAATCCTTCATCAACTCTAGCCATCTGCGCAGTCTTATGTTCAGCTCCTTCTGAGTGAACACATACTTTAAGCTCTTGTGATCTGTGAAGATCTCCACCCTCTCACCATACAGATAATGCTTCCACAGCTTCAATGCAAAAATTACTGCTGCCAGTTCCAGGTCGTGGGTAGGATAGTTCTTCTCATGGGGACGTAACTGCCTGGAAGCATAGGCAATCACCTTCCCGTGCTGCTGCAACACACAACCCAGCCCCTTTCATGAAGCATCACTATAAATAGTGAAACCACCTGATCCTGAAGGTAACGCCAGAATCGGAGCTGTCGTAAGCCGCTTCTTCAACTCATCAAAAGCTTCCTGACACTCCTCTGACCAAACATACTCAGCATCCTTTCGGGTCAACCGTGTCAACGGTTCTGCAACTCGGAAGAAATCCTGCACGAATCTCCGATAGTATCCTGTCAGCCCCAGGAAACTCCTGATCTCTGCAACTGAAGTCGGTGCTGTCCATGCCTCAACTGCCACAATCTTCTTGGGGTCAACTGAGATACCATCTCCAGTCACCACATGCCCCAAGAAGTCCACCCGGTCCAAGAAGAACTCACACTTGAAGAGCTTTCCATAAAGCTGCTCCTTCCTGAGAAACTCCAGCACTATCCTCAAATGCTCCTCGTGCTCCTTCTCAGTCTTAGAATATATCAAGATATCGTCAATAAATACCACTACAAACTGATCCAGATACTGATGGAACACCTTGTTCATAAGGTTCATAAACACTGCGGGTGCATTGGTTAGCGCAAACGGCATAACCAGGAACTCAAACTGCCCATACCGCGTCCTGAAAGCGGTCTTGGGAATATCCTCCCCCTTCACCTTCACCTAGTGATATCTCGACCTCAGATCAATCTTGGAAAATACCCGGGCTCCGCTCAACTGGTCAAATAGATCGTCGATCCGCGGCAGTAGGTATCTGTTCTTGATCATGAGGTTGTTGAGTGCCCTATAGTCAATACACATGCGTACTGACCCATCCTTCTTCGGCACGAACAACACTGGTGCACCCCATGGTGACAAACTCGAGTGGATGAAGCCCTTATCCTGTAGCTCATCCACTTGCTTTTTCAGCTCTACCAGCTTGCTGTTGTTCACCTGATAGACATACCGAGAGATGGGCTCCGCTCCTGGAACCAAGTCTATCGAGAACTCTATGTCCCTGTCTGGTGGCAGTTCCGACAACTCCTCAGGGAAAACATCCATATAATTCGCTATCAAGGGGTGCGGAATCGTCTGCTCTTCCATCGAGACTCCACAGAAAACCCCGCTACTCTGCTCTGCCTGACATCTGGAATACTCGAACTCCGACTCCCCTGGTGCTCTGAACAGAACTCTACCCCCTCTGTAATCAATGCTGGCGAGGTGCCTTTTCAACCAATCCATGCCTAGTACTATATCGTAGTTCGGCAATGGCATTACGAGCAGGCTCACCTCCAACTCACGGCCTCCTAAAACTACTCTCCGACCCTTACAAACATCACTCACGAGGATAATGCCACCCCCGGTCGTGATCTTGTAAGTCCTAGGCAACGATTCAGCTATGATACCGTGTCTAATCGTAAAAGATACTGATATGAAGCTATGTGAAGCACCAAAATTGAATAAGGCAAATGCTGGACTGGAGTCAAGAAGAATCGAACCTGCAATCAGCTCTCCGATCACCTCTGCATCCTCAGCTGCCATGGCGAAAGCTCGCCCCTGCTGGCCTCCCCTGGCCTGCTGCTGGTGCTGGACGAACCTCTGTTGCTGTGTCGGCAGGGCTGGTCCCCTCTGCTGGCCTGCTGGAGCTCTGGCTCCTCCTCCCGGGCCTGCTCGTGCTATGCGGCACTCCCTCATCTGGTGGTCTGCTGAACCACACACCATGCATAAGCCCAACCTCTTCCGACACTCATTAAAGACGTGCCCAGGCTTCTTGCAGTAGGCACAAGTGACTCCCTGTCTCTGACCCTGCTGGTGCTGTCTCGGCTGCTACTGCTGGACTGGCCTCTGCTGGATCGGCTGCGACTGAAACTACCTCAGCTGCTGATGCTGAAAGTGGGGCCTCTTGGCCTGGCCCCCGCTGCTGCTGCCTCCAACTGGGTCTCTCCCCCTCTTGAGCCTAAGCTCAAGATCATCCTCTGCTAGAAGGCTTCCGTCAAGATCTCCTCAAATGTAGCATCTCTGCTGCCCTTGGTCAGGGACTTGACCTCCTTGACCAGACCCTTCCGGAACCTCTGGGCCTTCGCCGTCTCGCTCAAACCCTCTACAAATCTGCCGAGACGACCAAACTTGTTAGCACCCTGAATTTTGGGTTGATTTTTTTTTTTTCATTTTATTTATTTTCTGATTGATTGGTATTGATAAATATTTTATTCTGTTATTTTTCCCTAAGTGTACTTTTCTGTGCCATTGATATTTGGAGTATCAGGGATGTTCAACTTTGGAAATCTTCTTCATGTGTTTTGGAGTAGACACGATTACCTTCATGACGGTATATAGTGTCCCATCCAAACTTGTTCTCTTGTGCTCTTTCTGCTTCGCTGAACTTCGGGTCGGTTTAGACCATTTGATTGTTATTTATTTTCCCACTCTTTTCCTTGATCATTTTCAGTGCGTTACCATGACGTTTAAATTGGGAGCGCAAGACCAGTCAGTTTCTTGAAACCAACTCCTCATTGATGATCTACTCGAGATGCTCGTCACCCATGACCTTCGTTTCCCACTCAGACACGTCATTTTGTGCTCCACCTGCTTCATACAACTTTTCCGACACGTGATCCGATTTTATTTTACTCCACGGTGTCACATTCATCTTCCAACTTGATTTGTGGGTCCCTTGTCGACCAAAACCTGTCAGCCCCAACTATGGACATGGCCCACTTTGAGCCTACTATCCGTCCGCCACTTGTGTCCCATTTATTGAAATTCTCATGTGCTACTTATTCACTCATGATCATCAACGTCTTTTTTTTAATTCAATTTTTGCATAATGTCCGATTTTCGTCCAATCCGGCTCCACCGAGTCCAGTCCAGCTCCATGTTGCCCTCCATCATGAGACCCTCATAATTTTTGCCCAAAAATATCAAGCACTCATTTTTACCTGTTTCTAATATTTAATGGAAATTCTATTGATTTAATCCTATAGGAATAACATATTTTTCCTACAATTAAATCCTAGCCTTTGGAATCCTCCAAATAAATCCTAACCAATAAATTCCTACCATGACAAACTCCAAACTCTCACAACTCACAGCCGGCCCTAACTCCCAAAATTTCTTATCTCTTTCTCTCTCTTTTCTAATAAACTCCTACTACACAACCACAACAACAAAAACACACAACAGCACCTACACTCTCACTTTCCATGCAACCCGACCTCACCTCCCTCTTCTCCTCCCAGGCCAGGACGACCACACCCCCTGGCCGGCCTCGTCGTCGGCCACCACCACCGTCGACTCCACTCTTCCACAACCTCCTTCCTCCTCCACCTCATCAAAACTCAACCACCACCATCAACCACCCGAGAACCACCATCCTCCCTCCGACCAACCGCCGTACCACCACACCTCCGTGCCCGCCGCCACTGGCCGTACGAACCGTCGCCCCTCGCAGCACCTCTGCGCGCAGCCCTGCGCAGGCGGAGGACAGCAGCAAGCGACAGCAGTTGCGGCACAAAGTCGACCGGCATGGGCGCGTGTAGGCGGCCACCGCCGGCGCCACCGCCGCCATGGTCGGCGTGGCCGACCCCTACGTGGCTGGGCGCATGCTAGGCCATCCTCCCATGGCGGTCAACGTCCTCCGGGACGCGCTATCGAGGCGATTCGTACGTTTTGCACGACGTCCCGTCGTGACGAGCTCGGAAACGACGCTAAAATTGTGCCCCGTTGCAGCGACTTCGTACACATTTTTCCGGAGATCCGACCGTTGGATCGGCGATTTCTTTGCTCCGTCGTAATCTCGGTATATCCACCTTCATCCCTGTCAATTTTCGTCCGTTAATTTTATCGTTTGATACATGAAAACCGGCCACCAAGTTGACCGTTTAAATTGTATTAAATTTGGACAGTTTCGCGGGACCAACTTCGTCAGCTTGTATCTCCTCCACCGCAGCTCCGTTTGACGTGCTACCAGTTCCTGTGTGAAGCTGGTATAACCCTCTTGCTACCCCTCCAGTTTTGTTTCATTGTGAGCTTGTTTGATTGGTTGAATTCGACGCCAAAGTTGGCCGTTCGAATTCGTAATTTTCAACTGGTAAAATTTCATTTTTGAACATGGGACTCCAAATTTCATTTCTGACACCACCATTAGACTCGTGGCGTCGTTCTGGCATGTTTTCATATAAAATTTGTTAGATTTGGAGAACGTGGGCCCGGGCACGTATTTCGATGCAAAGCGGGTCCCATTTTCTGGGTCAATAGGACTTTTTGACGTCGGCTCATCGGAATCCAATTCAGGAGATACCGTTGAGTTCGTATCGTCATTCTGGACTCGTTGACAGGTAGTTTGCTAAGTTTTGAGAACTTTGGCTCCGGCACGTATTTCCGTGTAAATCGGAATTCCAAGTTCTGGTCAACGGGCCAAATTGAGATCGGGTCAACGGAATCCAAATCTGGAGATACCGTTGGGTTCGTATCGACATTCTGGTTTCGTGGACATATAATTTGTTATATTTTAGAGACTTGTTTTCTTGCACATTTTTCGGTGCAAAACGGCTCCGACACGGACACCGTTTTGACCCGAAATTACCTTTTTGCCCTTGTGTCCAAATTGGACCGTTGGGTAGGCTATCCTTGCTAATTTGACCATTCTGGACACGTTGGCGTTGTTTATTTCATCGTCCGACAATGTTTGTTGATAATTCTGAGTTTAACCTTTTTATAATTAATTAATAATTAATTCATATAATGTTCGTATTTCGGGATTAGTACAACGAAACTGAGATCAGTCAATTCCAGTGATCTCATATCACTGAAATTGACAAGTTGGATATGTGGATCACTATAATAAGATTATCAACCTTACCGATAATCTTCTTATCTCGATTTGCGTGCCGTAAGTTTCGACGTACAAATTACGAAGTACACTTTATATTAGACTAGATTTGACCCTGTTTGACCATAGTTGACTAGTTGACCCAAAGTCAACTATAAGTCAACGCTTGACCTAGTTTGACTAAATTATTGACCGAAGTTGACCTAGAGTTATATTGTCTTAGAAGAACCTAGAATAATGTAGATTGATTATAGAGATTCATTTATTACAACTTGAACACCTTGTAACCTGTGTTGCTTTAAATATGACTCTGTGGCTTCAGTGGGATCCCCTATACTTATCAGCTGTTCAGGTTATCGAGGCGAGTACATTCTCTGACCGTTTCATACTTGTATGGATTTATATTCTTGCTCTAGATTACTGTACTTGATGCTGACACGATTGTTATCACGGATTGGTACTATATGGATCTTCTTTTGAGATGTTATCTCCTTGTATTCACTAAATACATATTGTGACGTGCGTTTCACTTCCATATTGTATTTATTGAATACCCATATCCTTGTATACTCATTGTGCATATTGTACACTCATTATCACATGAGCCCCAGGGATAGACCATTGTACACTATTGTATAACATTGTACATCCATTGTATAATATTGTACACTATTATATAAGATAACGTAACTGGAGTAGATCCTTGTGTATTGATTGGGGAGGGGGAGTAGAATTGGTTATGTACTCAAATCCTATTATACAACATTGTATAACTATTGTATATGTCTATTGTACACCCACATACAATGGAGTTCCATTGCATTTTCCTAGCCCGTTTACATAACCAGATTGTACTCTAAATCACATGTTCCTTACAGTTCTTACTTATCATATTTAGATATTTCCTGTTATTCAATCTCTACTGTTTTCTATACATTCTTCTTTCAGCGTTTCATGTATTTTACTCTATTGCATGCTTTATATTTCCTAACTCGATATGAACCGCGTGAGATGTTTTGTGCTCGCTCCCGTCCTGACTGGACCTGTTGATAAATTTTACAGATAGCCTGGAGGTGCCTGCTAGCCTAGAGGAGACACATTAGAGGTTGTTTAGGTAGTTATTTCATTTTGTCTGGAGTTGTATTTTACTTTGTGGATTACTGTATTGAGTTTTGAGATGTATTTATGGGTTTATGTATCATAGACACTTAAACTTCTATCTCCTGTATCTCTTTTGGATTTCATGTTTTATCTATCTTTATCATGCTCTACCTTAGATGTGATTGAGATTGTATCTGCTATGTCACCCCCATTTGGGGAGTATAAACTGTTTAGTCTTATACTGTTAGATGCATTGAGACCTAGGACAGCGTTCTACCGCCGACACTGCGGCGTAGGCTGGGCGTTGTTACGTTCTCGTGCCCTAACTCTAGGGCGTGGGTCGTGACAAAACTCTCCAGCATACTCCTCAACTGAGAGGCTCCCCTGGACCAAGCTCTCAAACTGCGACTCTAAGGCTCTGACTGCTGAATCTGGGAAGAACTTCTTCTTGAAGAAGCCCCTGAACTGCTCCCAAGTCTGCCCTGGTACCCCCACCCTGGGGTTTGACTGATACCAGGTGCAAGCAAGATCTCGCATCCGGCTAGCTGCGGCCTCGATCTGAAGGTCTGCTGGAATCCTGGCCAAGCGGAAGATCTCCTCTATATGCTCGATCCACTCATCGGCATATAGGATCCCCTCTGTCCCCAGAAAGTCTCTGGGGCTCATCTTCTGAAACTGCTCGATCCTCGGTGTCCTCGGTTGCTGCACCACTGGTCGAGCTGCGGCTGTCGTGACGGCTAACTCCATGCCTCTGTCCTGTCGAGCCTGCTGTCGGTCCATGAACTGCTAGAAATATGCGAACATCTGAGCTGCGTCCGCATGTCCTGGAGGCGGTGGCGGCTGGAAGGGATCCTCTGGAATGATCGGGTCCTGCCTCCCAGTCGGTGGATGCATACCCCCTGTTGCGGCTGCCGAGGTCTCAACACGAGCTGAGGTGGCAGGAGCTGCAGTCCCCTGGCCTCGCCATGCTGGCTGAGAGGTTACAGTCCCCTCTATAGCATCCTCATGAATGGCACACTGCGATCTAGTCTCTACCATCCTGAAGATAGACAAACAAGAGTATCAATTTCTGAGAAAGAAGCGAAATAACAAAGGCGGACAATTATAATTCAAAGGATCAGATGACAAAGGATTTAGATGGCAATAAAAGAAATTTTCCTAAAGTGATTGAGTATCTTAAAATTAATGTCCTATATCCTACTGCAGGCTGTAGTGATACTCTAATTCGAATACCACTACACTTCTAGTCTAGACCTGCATGGGCCACCACTAAAAATACGTCACGACCCGCACCCACTGTGAGGGTACGAGAACGTAACAACGCCCAGCCTACGCCGCAGTGTCGACGGTAGAGCGCTATTCTAGGTCAACATACATCTAACAATATATATCTAAACAGTTTATACTCCCCGAATGGGGGTGACATAGCAGTAAAACTCAATCACAACTAAGGAAGAGATAGCACGATATAAAATAGAACTCAAGGAAATAAGTAGATAAAAAGTAGTCTAAGATAATCCCAGCAATATCCAGAAGTACATAGTCTCAGATACAGAATGAGAGAATATATACAAATCTGAACTCCAAATATAGTCTAGCTAAACTCAAGACTGCATAAAGATAATCAGCCTAACTAATCTAGTCTAGAGAGTCGGAGGAATATCCTCAGCTGCAGCTGGGTCCTCCTGGGAGTCCAGCTCACAGGTGTCATCTAAGGCTGTCCCGTAGTAGGTATCCAGGCAGGCCTCCTCCTCGTCCTCTGTAATATTTTCAACAGGTCCAGTCAGGACATGAGCGAGTACAGTACATCTCAACAGTTCATAGCAGGTTAGAAGATATAATCATGTAGTAAAGTAAGATACAAGTACTGAAAGAAATACAGTATGTAAATAGAGAGAGTAAGCTGTAATAGAAATATCTACTATAAATAGAGAACTATCATGTGACTAGTGAGTCAGAGTACAACATAGACATGTAAATGGCATAGGAGATTCTGATAAGGCACTATGGAAGAGATTCTGATAAGATACTACTTGGGTATTATTCATATGTCCATTTCTACTCCCCCGTACCCCCAATCAATACACAAGGATCCAGCCAGGTTATGTTATGATTCCATGCAAGGCCCCCGAAGGGTGATACATGGATGTCCCAAAAATGGGGATTCTAGGAGATTCTAGGATACCCAGTGAATGGGATAAGAGATTATAGGAGACTCTGTGATCATAAGAGTATATGTCACAAGTGATCGAAGAACCTGTGAAGCATAGTGATACGACATGTAAGTGAAACACACAGAACATGTAGTACCCGATGCTCCCTTAGGATAACATCTCAAGAAAGGATCCATATAGTACCAATCCGTGTGACCATCATGACAGTACAAGTAAAGTAATCTACTGCAGAAAATAATTCTAAGCAGGATATGAAATGATCAGAGAATGTACTCGCCTTTATCTGAGTGTCCAATATGAAACGTACTGTCCAAGGAGTGGTGTCTGGCTCCTAATCAGAACAACACAAGTCACAACAAGTCTAAAATGATAAAATGAAGCTCTGCTATGCATTCTACATGATTCTAGGTCAATCCAGGCCAAAGTCGGTCAACCCTGGTCAACCAAGAAGTCAACCTAGGTCTAACAAGTCTAACTAGGCTATACTAAGTCTAATAATGTTGTACAAGCCCTATCTAGGCTTACCAAGCTATACCAAACTACCTAGGCCTATTCTCAACACAAGTGTATACATGCCTATTATAGTAATATCCAAGTATACACATATGGCACAAACATGAACTTGCATAACCCATACAACCCCATATGTATACAATCATGGCATCCCCCCATACTCTATATATCTATATGTAAAACCACACTCACATACATAGGAACATGTATATCACAATGTATATATTAACCTATAATATAAATACATTGCATTATATATAGACACATATATTAGAGGTTCATTAATATACTCTACATTAGGTAGGCAAATAGGAATCATGAGTAAATATATGTGGTACAACATGAATTTGTGTATGGGTATACAAGTGCAGCAGTGTGTGGAAGGGTAATCAAAAGTGTGTGTGTGTATACAGGGATTTCATATATGCAGGAAAGGTAAAACAGTGAAGAGGACAGTGTGAAAACTGCTGTGGTGTGTGTGTAATGTGGCACATGAAAACAGTGCAACATTCAACAGTGTATATGTAAACTATTGTGAAGGAATACATCCAGTGATAGAGAGGGGAAAAATGTGTGTGCAAATGCAGTAAACATGGCTAACAGTGCCTACTGCTATCAGTCTCTCTATCAACCAGTTCAGGAATGAACAAAGAACCAAACTCAATACTAGACCAAAACAGGTTACAACAACCAATTAACAGTGAGTGAAAACTGGAGAGAATGTGTGTGTTGTGTTTACATGACATGAGTGAAAGGGTGAGTCCATACCCAGGTTTTGAATTCCCTCATCAACAGGTTTTGAATCACCCACAAAATCTCTGATTTCAATATCAAGAAACTCAGTTTTAAATGAAGCAGTGTATCACACACATCAAAACCAACACATTGGTTTCTATTGAACCCCAAATCAGTATACAACTGGGTTAAACCAACTTCAATCTCAGGTTTACACAAGAAGCAATTTCCAGATTTCTACACCAAAACCAACTCATATATCTAGTCATGACAGGAATGTAGGCATGTGCAAATATAATTCTACATATCAAATCCTAACCAATAAAATAGTAAAATATTTAAGGCAGTGAATGTAACATATAAGAAACAGGAAGAACAGGGACTCTCAGGTTGCAACAAAACCCAGGTAAAAACTGAAATCGAAACATACATTCAATTAATCAATAGATCCTGCTCCCCAACCAGGATATTAAAGGGTAGTAAGAGCATAACTTATACTTGCTATAAACATCAAATTAAAATGAACAAGGGAATGTCAGTGAGTAATCACTGATACTCAACCATACAACCAAATCTGTCAAAACAAGTCGACCAATTAACCAATTGAATTTAAACTCCATAACAACCTAAACTAATAAGTAAACTCAATTAACATAAATCATTAGACATGAACATGATCTAATTAGCATTTTAAAACATGAATTAAACCATTAGAATCGAATTTAAAAGCAGAAACAAAACCAATGCATTGAGACACACAGGCCCTTCCCCGTGTGCACGAAATTTCGTGTCCGACACGACACCATATGACACAAGGCTTGGGGAGTGTCATGACAGACACTGCCCCTTGCTCAGTGTCAAAAATCAGGCACTCTAGTGCCCTGTGCAGCCCGCACAAGCACGCTGGTAGCAGGGAAGCTACAGTGCTCGTGCGCGCGCATCGAACCCGCGTGTGCACGTGTCTTCCATGACTCGACACGACCCAGAAAGTATAATACGACACTCGAAACCTCCAAGCAAACCCTAGAACTATTTTCCTATTCATTTACTTCTCTAAAATTAGAACGAAGTGTCCTTTGGGATATTTCGTCGAACACCCTATACAACCGACTGATACGTGTCCTATACGGACACGAAATGGATTCGAAACCTAGGGTTAGCCTATCCTACAGTTAGGGTAGGGCTAGGGCCTTCCTAAAATGATTTCAAACAGGATTTAAATGGAGTATATGAAGTTATACCTATTGATGAACAAGCCCTCACAAAAACCCAATAGAAAGATTTCTCAAGCCACCCAAAATCTCACAAATTGTTGTTTCCCTGCAAACAACCAATACCAGCAGCAAGAGGATTGATTTTAGGTCCTAATGAAATTGGTTTGGGGAAGAAAGGATTTTAAATTGATTTTTAATGAATTTTGGAAGATGGAACTCACCTCTTTTCTTAGAACTTTAGATAAACCCTAAAAGAGGCTAGCCCTAAAATCTAGGAGAGATTTTATAGGGGGGCTGACCTAGTTGGCCGGCCATGATGGCTAAGTTAGGTTTGGCTAGCTTAGGTTGAGCCTTCTATGGTTTAAGTCATAATCATGACTTATGACTTCACAAGTCATAACTTAGCCAATCTAATTCCAATCTACCCCAAACTAATTCTAATGGACTTGAAATCACTAACTTAGGTCATACTAGGGTTTCTTAACCTAATCAAGATGTCCTGACCTAGGTTAGCCTATAGGGCAGTCTCCTAGTCAACACCAGACTATATCTAAAACTAGCACCAAACCATTATACTAAAAATCACCTAAAAATCACATTAATTATAATTAATAATATAAATCCTAAATTAATTAAAAAATTTGAAAATGACTAAAATACCCTCAAGCTAGAAAAGTGGCAGTGACAGGCTCTCCTAGAGATGTACAACCGGAGGACGGACACCTTCTTCACGCCCGGAGGGGAGCTGGGACTTGCTCTCCACAAGATGTACATTATGTCCTGGAGGAAAGAAGTCTTTGAAGTGTACACTCCTACGAGCGAAGAGCTCGAGGATTTGGATCGGCAGTTCCTGGGCTTTGTTGCCGTGTATCGGGAATTGTTATGTCACCATAGTACTTGCCATCAGACGGCTATCAAGAAAGATGGTAGTTCGAAAGGGAGCACTCCTCACACCACCACCTGGGTCACATACCTTTTCACACTCGACGCCTCAGGCCAAGTTTCTTCTCGAGATCCTCAGACTCATGAGGAGGTACAACACTTAGTATCAACTGCCAAAAGATCGAGGTCCACGGGCGACACCTTTGGGAGTAAGACCGGCTCCTTTAGTTATTTTTATCATGGTACTCAGCGTCTGTCAGAGAAGGTGCTCCTTGTAGGATTTCTGATGGTGTGGCTACGGAACTGCGTAGTCTCCGAATGGGCGGGTTCTATTGAGAGGATCAGTCGCCACTTTATCCTTCTTGCCGTAAAGCTGGTTTTTAGGGTCAAATTAGCCCTTCTTCCGGCCATGGTATGCAGTATACACCATGGCCTTCGTGCTTTTTCGTCTAAGGTCATCGCCCGTGATACGGCGATGGATTTTGAGTGCGTAGAGCTGCCATACCATTATCTAATGCGGTGACTGTTAATGCACTGCCGGTCTTTGATGAGGCCTGGAGCAGAAGATGGCATTACAGCTGATGATGCTTTTGTTTTTTGATTCCACCATCAGCCCTAGGAGTACAGCACCATGCCAGCCTGTCGGAGTGCGCTGGCGAGAGTGGATGGATATGACTTTTTTGTGTCTATTCCTTGTTTTACCACTGAAGAAGTGAGGAGCGTTCATGTTGATGGTACCGAACTTCCTCTCGTCTCCTTTTGTCCGAGTAACTGCTCCTTTGGCTGCACAACATCCGTCCGACGCACCTAGTATATCATAACCGCAACAATGTCTACCTGGAGCCCTACTTTCCCAGCAGGTTCTTCCGTTAATTTAGGTATAGCCAGCTATTTTTTGACAGTCCCAGCTCTTGCCTGGACTTTGAAGGTAGCGTCCTGGATGGTATCAGGGCATGGCATTATTATGACACGGTTCATATCCGAACCACCTTTTCAGTTCTTGATGGTGAAGTGCCAGGAAAGATTTTATATATGGCAGCCCTATACCATGTTACGGCGAGCAAGCCTCCCGTTTATTTTGACCCGAGTACCAGTTTCATCGTGGGTACTGGCTTGGCGGAAAAGCCCAAGGGGTCTAAGAAGAGGAAGAGGAAGGCGAACAAAGTTTCCGTGCCTGACTCAGAGTCCACCACTGTGGACGAAAAGAATAATGAGCATGAGGCATATAACTCTTCCCTTCCGGTGGAAGATTTTGGGGCGGATCAGCCGCCTGTTATGTCAGATGAGATGGTGGCGGATCAGCCACCTGTCATGCCAAATGAGATGGTGGTGGATCAGCCGCCTGTTGCACCTGGTCCTGTACGAAAACGTAGTAGGCAAATATCCCCTATTGGCGGTATTCCTTACTCCCGAAAATGGGCTGCGACCAGACGTCGCAAGCTAACTATAAAGGAGAGAAGCGAGGACGTCGACCCCGCTTCGGAGGTAAATAGAGTTACTACCATCTTTATTCAGTTCTTTCTTTCTCCTGAACATTGACCTTAATCATTTTCCTTTCCTCTCGTAGGCGTCAGAAGAAGAGGAATCTTGAGAATCGGCCACTATTTTTAAAGTCGATCCGGCCCTGAATACTTTGATCAATGACATGTGTGCCGAGATTATTTCTGCTGGGGCTCTCTCGATGGCAGCTGAAGGATCTCACGTTGCTGAGGTCGCGACTCGAGACGACGGGGTCTCCGATGAACCTGTCCCCGAAACTGCTGAATTTCATCAAGGTGATACTGATCCAGTCGTACCTCCTTCTGGGGCGGCTGGGGCAGAAGAGCCAGCTGAATTCGGCTTGGAGGTTACTGGTAAAGGGACTATGGCGGTTGTGAGCGAACCTCAGCCTCCACAATCCTCCTTGGTAAGATAAACCAAATTTTGACTAGTGAGGAGGCCCATTCGCTCTATCATCACATCCTTCGGGTTATGCTGATTGATGGTTGCTCTGGGCATACAGGTCCTGGCTCTTCACTACCAGCGACGGATATTGTCGAGGAAGGCTCTATCAGTGGGAATCTGGTGGAAGGGAGTGTACCCCCTCCTTATTTCGAGGGGCCTTCCGCTGGCCCGAGTTCGAAAGATCGGGCGGTGACGCAACCGAGGCAGGGAGCAATGGTCTATGCTTTATCCTCTGCTCATGTGGCTTCGGAGGTCGACCTCTCTGCCTTGCCGAGTATCCAGGTTCTCCGAGCTGCGAAAGAGGAGTTAGCTGCTATTCGTGCATCTTTTCGTTCAGAATTTGTTTCCCTGGTGGCAAGGACGGCAGGTTCTGGCGTATCTCCTTCGATACTGCCAGCTACACTTCCTCTAACTCCGTCCTCTACGAAAGTTATAGATGAGGCATCACAGGATGTAGTTGACAGTTTCTGCCGCCACTTGAAGAGAGGGGTCGAAGCTGCTGTAGAGCGGGGGACCCCTTTCGCTTTAGTCCGACAATGTGCCCAAGGTCAAATTGATATTCTTAAAGCCCTCCCTGGTGGGGCAGGGATAGCTACGCTTCTGGAACCCAGATTGTTAGAGGCTGACCAGCTTGTGGCCCAGTTTCAAGTGCTGAGGCAAGCTGATCTGTCTGCCGTAATAGGTCAGGAGCGGGGCTTCCATACCACTGTCATGGAGAAGGTAAGGGCCATACGAGATAAGTCCAAGCCGACTATAATGAAGGACCTCGGTGACCTATCTCTTCAATATGATCGACTGAGCCACAGGAGCGAGGATTGCACAGCTTGGGATACGGCCGCATCTCGCGGAATAATTGATACACGGGAGCAGATCCTTGAACACCAGAGGAAGCTAGCCTTCTTGGAGTCTGAGCTTGAAGCTTCCCGTGCGGACAAAGAGTTGATCGTTCAGGAGGCCGAAAGGGTCTCCCGAGCTTCTGATAGCCTGGAGCGTGCTTTGAAGAAGCTCTAGGATGGCTGGTAGGCTCATACGTACCTAGAAGACGCGGAGCGGTTGGCTCAGGAGGCTGAGCGTAGGGCCAAGCAGGGGTTCGAGCGGTCGACTGTCCTGCTGAGAGACCGTCTCATGGAGTTATGTATCGTCGAACCATAGTCGACTTTTTTCCTTCTTTCATTTTCGTTCTTTTCCTTTCTTGAGTGGGATGTGGTCCCCAGTACATGTTGTATTTTTGCCTTTCAAATAAAAGAGTATGCTTTATTCTACCCTTTATTTGTACTGCTTATTGTGTTTGTGGTATTTACCCCACTGGAGAACTGTTTGTGGACTTGTTACCGTGGGTATACCTTGGTTTTAGGTACAGATAACAAGTTGATGGGGATACTTGGAACAATTCCATAGTAAGGAGGCTATGGACTTTTCTGGTATCGGAGGAAAGAATGCCATGGGCCAGCTGGGCCCCCGGGGCATGATGAGAAGTAAGGGGCATGTATTAGGAAACTTAGTACAGCATTTGTGGTCAACAGTAGACATTTGTGGTCAACAGAGGACATTTGTGGGCCTATTATCCTTGGCGTACCCTAGGTTTTTTTTGGGTACGAATAATAAGTCGAGAGAGAACCAACATACTTACTCAAAGGTAATGAGGACGTGGTAAATATGAGGATTTCTTCGATGGAGCCTTCCCACTCAGAGGTAATGAGGACATGCCAGGAGTGGGCTCCATGAAGGGAACATAGGCAGACTCAGTGGTAATGAGGACATGGATGTTCTATGTGAGGGGCGGTTTGCTTTTGATGGAAGGGAAACAACTCAGAGGTAACATCGACGTGGTTGTTTCGGAAGATCTGTAGATCTGTTACCCTTTTTTGTGCACTGGAAGTGCGGGTATTGTATTATAAGGGGGAGCTCCTTTTGGGAAGAAAGTTCAGAGATATAATTATACATGACTTACTACCTAAAAGATGCGGTATAGATTCATCTGTAGTGACCAGAGTGTAAGTCCAGCGGTACCTGCGGGTACATAACTCGACAATCTGGGGATTTGGAGTCAACATGTGAGTTCAGTGGTACGAGAGGGTACATGACTCGTCATTCTGGAAGATGTGTAGTCGGGATGTGAGTTCAGAGGCACCAGCGATTACGTAACTCATTATTTTGGCAGATTTGAAGGCGGGATGTGAGTTCAGCGGTACCAGCGGGTACGTAACTAATCATTTTGGCAGATTTGAAGGCGGGATGTGAGTTCAGCGGTACCAGAGGGTACATAACTCAACACCCTGGCAGATGTCATTTCAGACGTAATACTTCTTTAGGAACTTGCCGTTGATGGACAACATGAGCAAGTCTCCATTTTGTTTTGCGAGGCGGTAAGCTCCATTGGAAAATACATCATCAATGATGAACGGGCCTTCCTATTTTGGTTGGAACTTGCCGGCAGTTTTATGAGTCATAACCATCGGCCTTTGAACTGCCAGAACGAGGTCGTCCACTTAGAATGTTCTGATTTTAACCTTCTTGTTGAAGGCTCCGAAGATACGTGCCTGGTATAGCTCGATTCATTGTTGAGCTAATAGGCGCTTCTCATCCAAGGCCTCCAACTCTTGCAGTCGGCGACGGTGGTTATCATCTATCATCAATCTGTATGTGAAAGCGACACGGAGTGAGGGGATTTGAGTCTCCAGTGGAAGAATTGCCTCGCTTCCGTATACCAGAGAGAATGGTGTATTTCCGATGGCAGTCCGTACTGTAGTACGGTACGCCCATAAGCATTCGTCGAGCTTTTCGTTCCAGTCACGTTTGTTTGATGACATGAACTTTATGAGAAGCTTGATAATTGTTTTGTTGAATGCTTCAGCCAGACCATTAGCCGCCGGGTTATATAGTGTTGAAGCAATATTCTAGATTCGGTGTTTGTCGTAAAACCGATAGAAGGTGTAGCTTGCGAACTGCAGACCATTATCATGGATGATCCTTCGGGGCAGTCCAAAGCGATAAATGACGTGATGCTTGAGGAAGCTGATCACATTTGAAGTCTTTACTTCTGCAAGCGGAACAGCCTCCGCATATTTGGAAAAGTAATCTATGATTACGAGTATGAAGCGATGTCCTCGGGACGAAGGCGGAGTGATCGGACCGATGATGTCCATTCTCCATGCTTCGAAGGGCCAGGATGCCACTGTCGGATGTAGAAACTCGGATGGCTGGTGGATGAAATCTGCGTGGACTTGATAGGCTTTGTATTTTCGTGCATAGTCTATTACGTTTACAACCATCGTGGGCCAGTAATAGCCCATTCGTCGAAGGCGATCCTATAATTTCGGGCCAGGCTGATGGGCCCCACAGATGCCATCATGAGCTTCACGCACGGCTTCTTTGGCCTCTATATTCGACAGACATCGAAGCAGTAATCCATCGTATGATCGCCGATACAGCATTTTCGTCTCTGTATCGTAGAAGAATCTGAGAGAACGTCTTCTGATAGAAGTGGCTTTATTCGGATTCTCTGGCAGGATGTCGTAGACTACGAAGTCAAAGAATGGTTGTCTCCAGTCTGGTGCTTCGTCGACGGTCAGCATAGAGTAACTCTCGACACCTCGAACATTATTCCTGGAATAGACCAACTCACGGCCTGTGATGTCAACCAGATGATGAGCATGATTCGAAACTGCTAAGGAAGTGGCAAGGCCTGCTAGGGCATCGGCTTCAATGATCTGGAGCCTGGGAACGTGCTCTATGAAGAACCCTCCCAAGGATGAGATGATGTCGATTGCTATTTGGTGATAGGGGATCATGTCTGCATGGCGAACCTCGTATGAACCCCGAATCTGATTGATGATTAGCTACGAATCGCCGTATGCTTCAAGGTACTCTACTCCTAGCTCTTTTGCAAGTCAGAGACCAATGACCAAAGTATTATACTCGGCCACATTTTTTGAACAGGGCTCCATGAGGTAATAAGCTTGATTGATCACCAATCCGGTGGAAGAAATTAGCACTACTCTGACTCCAGTGACGATGTTGCCCTTAGGCCCGGTTCTAGAAGCGCCGTCGAAGAATATCCGCCATATGGTATCATGGAAGGCCATATTTAAATTAGCGACCTCGTCTAGAATCTTTTCGTCTATTTTGGATGACTCCGAACCTGGATGAGCTGCTAAAAAGTCTGCCAGAGCTTGACCTTTAACATCCTTTTGCGGGACGAAGATTATGTGGTAGGGGGACAATAATATCGCCCAGGTAGCGAGACGAGAGCTGAGTGTGCCTGGTTTAGTCATGAGGACCCTGAGGGGGTTGACTCTTGATATGACGTAGTTGGTTTGTCCTGTGACGTAGTGTCGCATCTTCTGAATGGCAAAAATCAGAGCAAGGCACTCTTTTTCTATGGCCGTGTATCGATGCTCCGGCCCCATCATCATTCGACTGAGGTAATATATAGCTTGCTCATGGCCTGCATTGTTATTTTGTGCTATCAGAACACCGAGAGAATGTTCCATCGCTCGTACATAGAACAAGAATGGTCTTCCAGCAATCGGGGCTACCAGGACTGGAGGGTTCGTCAGGTATTCTTTGATGCTGTTGAAGGCACGCTGGCATTCTTTATCCCATACGAATGAAACGCCTTTCTTCATAAGGTGGGTGAATGGTTGACATCTTCCGAAGAGGTTAGAGATAAACCTCCTGATGTAGGCTAGCCTTCCTTGAAGGCCTCGGAGTTTACGTAAATTTTTCGGGGGACCCATCTCTATGATTGCCTTCGTCTTCTCAGGGTCTACGTGGATACCCTGGGAGGTGATGATGAAACCCAAGAACTTCCCTCTGGATACGCCCAAGAAGGATTTCGTGGGATTAATTTTCAAATTGTTTGCTCGCATCAGGTCGAACACTGTCCTCAGATCATGCAGATGATCTTCCTTAGAGCGACTTTTGACGGCGATGTCGTCGACGTAGCATTCCACTGTCTTACTTAAGTGGTCTCTAAAGATGACACTCATAGCTCTTTGATAGATGGCGCCAGCATTCTTTAAACCGAAAGGTATGACTGTGTAATAGTATGTGCCTATCGGTGTTCGGAAGGATGTGTGCTTCTCGTCGTCGGGATACATCTTGATTTGGTTGTATCTCGAGAAACCATCCATGAATGACATACGCTCGAAGCCGCAGGTATTGTCAATCATGATGTCCGTGATAGGGACTGGGAACCCATCTTTAGGACACGCCTCATTCAGATTGCAAAAGTCGATGCAGATTCAAATCTTTCCACTTTTCTTGAGGACTGGTACTATATTGGCGACCCAATCAGGATGCTGTTCCTCACGGATGAAGCCGCTGGCTATCATTTTATTTACCTCGGCTTTAATGGCATTCATGATGTCAGGACGAAACCGACGTTGCTGTTGTTTGACCGGTTTTGCGTTCGAACGGATGTTGAGTTTGTGAAGTACAATCTCGAGGTTCAGTCCTGGCATATCTTCGTAGTTCCAGGCGAACACGTCGATGTATTCTCTGACGAGTTGCAGTAGTGATTCTCGCTCTTCATCTGTCAGATTCTTACTGACAAAGATGGGCTTTGGAGATGACTCATTATCGAGATCGATTTGTACAACCTCATCCTCGGTGGGAGGCTCTCTTTGTTCGAACCGCTTCTTCTACTGCGCATCTAGTTGTTGTGCCCATGACTCTAGCTCAAGAAGTTTGGAAATGTCTTCATCTTCTTCGTAGGCGTCGGCAAATGCCATATTGACGGACCAGACTTGCCTGAGCATGTCTCCGACGCTGACATCTGAATCGAAAGTGGGTGATCCGGTTAAGTGTGAATGCCAGTCGCATTCCTCGTCTGAGCTTTCAGGGGTTATTGTCGGTGTAACATAACCTAGCCCACATCTGGTTTTGTTGTAGTAGTCTCGTGGTTTTCCAGCCGGGACCGATGATTGTAAGGGTAATCGTCGTCCAGTGCCATAGTTCAAGCCTGGTGTAGTTTCCAGATCATACCCATATTTTTGTATAAGGTACTTGGATCGGGAACTATACAGATAAAGGGGCAATCTTCCGGTGTCGGGTTCTAGATCAACTTCTTCTACCCTGAAGGGTTGTGGATTATTCTTCCGGCCGAAAATGATTGGATGATCCTCTCCCTCGATTATGCGGTAAGCGTCTTCCACTGGAGTTAGTTGGTTTACGGTGTAGACATTTGTTACTTGTGGTTTGCGGTGTAGATATTTGTTACTTGTGTGTGCAGGTGAGTGCCTATGCCGTGTTCTATAGCATACATTGTACAAAGCTTATCAAGCTCGAGGTAGTTCAAAGACAGCCCTTTATTGATGAAGTAAGGTATCTTTCCTAGCGGGATTAAATCATCTGCGGATGGCACATCAGTGTAAGCAGCCACATACTTGGCCAGCTCTGACTCTTCTTCAGCTACCTCCCGTGTAAATGAAGACTGAGAGGATGACTTAGGCAGCTTAATCATCATGGGCTCCATGGATAGAGCAGAACGTGGAGTCGTTGGCATACTAGCCTCCCCCAGTTTGGTGCTCGATACTGGGCGGGGAGTTGTTGGCTGGCTAGCAGCCCCCGGCTTAGCGTTCGGCTGTCGATTCATTTTGGGAAGACGAATCGTCATCGGTTTAACAGAGGGATTGAGGTCCTCTGCTTATTGCTGGCTAGCTTTAGACAGTTTGATTGTCAGTGGCTCTGTCGTGGGTCTTGGCTCTTGGCCAGACCTTGGCAGTCGGATTATCATCTGTTCCTCCTATGTAGAGAGGCTAATTACGTCCTTACGCAGAGTAGCTATAAGGGGCACAGTTATGCCAGGTTTGCAGGCTTGGAGGTGCATCGTCAAAGGTTCTTCTGATCCAATTGCTGCCTCAGTTTAAGCTTGAGTATCTCCTTCGGCAATATGCTTTTCCGACTTATCGTACAAACATGAATCTGAGTCGTAGGATTCGACCCCTTTAAAGGGATCGATGTCGGCAAATTCTGTCCTCACGAGGCCGTGCTTGTCGACGTACTTGAAGCACTGGTGCAGTGTGCAAGGCACGGTCATGTAATCGTGTATCCAAGGATGCCCCAAAAGGATATTATAGGAAGTGTCTGCATCTATGACATAACAGGTCACTTCTGACTGGAGGTCGCCGATTTGGCACTTTAGGCGAATCTTCCCGATCGGATAGCTCCTGCCCGAATTAAAACCGCTGATGGCGGTGCTTGTCAGCGTCAGACGATGCATTGGGATACGCAGATGGTGTATTAGGCTCTTCGGGATGATGCTTATGGAGGAACCGAGGTATATGCATCCGGTCTACCTTGATATCGCCAATGTACCCAGTGTAATACAGAGGGCGATCATACAGGTTGGTGTTGATAAGCATATCCTGCAGAGTGAAGACGATGTTAGGCACTGCACCTGTGCAAGCGCTGTCCTGGAGATCTACAGACGGGCTTTCCCCATTGAGATTCAACAGAGCCAGATATGCGTCGGCATTCTGGAGTGCCTCGCTAAGTACGACGCGAACGTCCTTGGAGAGTCTCAGGAGCTTGTATAGCGATAATTTGGCCGGTGTGTTAGCTAATTGCGCCAAGATGTCGAAATTGTAGGGCCTCTCCAGTCCGTGAGGCGTCTCTCTTCGGAGCGATTTGTCGAAGCGAGTCTCCTTCGTCCTAGGCTTGTCGGTCGTCGAAGGCTGCGAGGGTCCTGGAGCATCAGCAGCTGTTGGCTGATGATCTTCAGTCGAGTTACCCAGTGGAGGTTGGGTTTGTGTGCCAGAACGGGTAACAACAGCAGTAGCTTCTTCGACCTCTGCCGAGATTATGCGGTATGATTTGACTTTCCCATTCTTCTTCTTGTTAGTGGAGGGAGGTACGGACTGAGTCATTTCAGGTACCAAGTCCGGATGGACCCACATGATCTCCCCTCGTGATGTGGTAAGGGGCACTAGACCAGCAGCTTAATTTCGAGGAGGTGGAAGGTTAGCGACCTCCATCCTTACTCGGGGATAGGTACTACTCCGTCTTGAGTCTTTGTTGGAGGGAAGTTGCCGAATTGTACTGACACCATATTGGCTGCTACGGCCACCTCTTCAAAATCAATGGCCAGGGCCTTAGAATCGATAAAATGCTGGATGTATCGCTTCAGTTGGTAGCAATCATGTGTGGCATGGTGGACATAGCGATGGTAGTGGCAGTATTTGGGGTTCTCCAAGTCTGCAGGTCGAGGTTCACGTCTTAGAGGAGGGAGCTGAATTCGATCTCCTTGTATGAGCATGTCCAAGATGGGCTTGACATGGTCGTCCTCGAAGGAATAGGTCATCTGAGGCCACTGCTTCTCTACTGGCTTTGGTTCAGGCTTCGGCGCTGTGTCAGCCACCATAGCCTGTTTGCCCTTGTTGTCTCGATTGTTGGAGGGGTTACCCCATTGTTACTGTTGGTGCTAGGGCGCTTGCCCATGTCTTCTCCTTCCGAGACGTGTAATCCCAATTGGCGAGCTTTTTTCAATTTGTCTTCTGCGCTAGTGGCACTAATAATGAAAGTCTTCCAATCCTTAAACTGACTTTCGTCCATCCAGAGGCTGATTGTGGGAAGCAGCCTCTTTTGGCAAATTTCAATTAAGGAGGAATCAGGGTTACCGGAAGGCAGCTTCATCACGGTTTGGCGAAACCGCTCGATATAGTTTCTTGTCAGCTCCTTTTCTCCCTGAACAACGTCCATGAGGGTGGACATTGTCACGTCTTGTCCTACTTCGTAAAACCTCTCCAAGAACATACGTTTGAAGCCAGTGAAGGAGTGGATGCAATTGTCCGGCAAGTTGCGGTACCAGTCGAAGGCGACCCCTTCCAATGCTCCAGTGAACAGCCGTATAAGGATGGCGTCGTCATGAGGCAGACGGTCGGTTATGACTTCGAAGTAGGTGATGTACCTACTTGCAGATGTCTTTCCATCATATGGATTAATGTAGAATGGTTTATATTTTGGTGGAAAGGGAACATCTCTCCATGCAGCAGGATACGGCTGTCGTATCCTGAGGTCCTGGCAGGTTTCTCGGGGTTAGAACATGGCCCAGAGTTTCTGGACCTCTCTTCTTGCCTCCCTGGCCTCGCTGTAGCGGTGGAAGCCGATATTTCAGGGGGATTATCGCCCGGGTTTGGTGCAGCTGAGTTCGAGTCCGTATTGACCGCGGGACCCAAGCTTGTTTGGCCAGGCGTCCTTCCTTACAGAGTTGGGAGGGCCGCTTTGATCTCGTCCACGGACTTGACCAAAGCATGCAGTATGGCCTCCAGAGTGTCGATGCGTTGGCGATTACTGGGACCCTCCTGGTTGCTGTTCGTCATGAATACCGTAATTACATGAGAAGAGATCGAAGGAACGGTAGAGGATGTACCCTCTGAGTCATACCCTTGTATAGAGAAGTCGTCAGGGTATATGGGAATGTTTCCTCTGGTTCGGACTCAGAAAGAGTGGTACCCCCAGCTTTAGAGTTTGCCTCGTCTTGAGAATTGTGGATGTCCTCAGGGACGTCGGGATCTGTTGCATCTGTTGGGTGAACCATTTCCCTCGAACTATCTTCTTGGAACACCGGTTGTTGTAGATATTTGGAGGAATGCTACCCCGGCCCCAGTGTCTCCTAGAATATGGATGAATCTCCAAGTATGGCAGATTTTATCTTTGAGCGGGTACCTTGGTAAACTCTTCCTGTAACGGTGGTAGACAACCGTTTAGAAGAATGTTTTTTGGTTACGCCGGTTGAAAATTTCGGGCTGGAGACATTTGTTTTCTTCCCTCTACCGCTGCCAGGAATCTTTAGAGCAGAATTGCAGGAGGCGACGAGAAGCGCCCCGTCTTCTGAGCTTGGGTGTTGCAACCTTTGGAAGACGGACCGTCGGTCTTTTTGTACTGCTGCCTTGTTGCAGCAGCAGTTGACAATAACTTGGGTGCATCGATGTCCTTGACAGGACTCTCTGTACATCAAATCTTTGTCTCTTTCCTTGAGCTTGTGACGAATTACGTTGCGTAAGTCACCTATTTTGTGGGCTTGGGAGTCCTGAGCACATGAGTGTGTTGGCCTCCTGCCTGCTTCCTGATGTGGGGGTTACGCGAGTATTTGCCCCTGATCCTTATTGGAAGATTCTTGATAACTATTCCGTTCGTTGGCCGTCGGGGGCTGGACACGGATAGTGTTGTACAAACTTCCATCAGGGGCCCGCGTAATAGTCAACGGGACACCCTGATAGTCAGAAGTTGGGACAGCTGACTGAGCTCGTCGAGCCCGTGCTGTCCGAGACATCTTCCTTCTAGCACCTGAGAGTGCGTAGTAGGAAGAGTCCAAGCTGGTCACAACAGAGTCTGGCATATGCTCCAGAGAGCCTCCATGGACAGGACCGTTTGAGAGGCGGTCAAAGACTGACGGTGAGTCGCATGGAGTAGATGGTATGCGGCTGGGATCGGTGGCCGTATAGGCTGTCTGCATGCGGCTGTCCTTTGTGGCCGCATAAACTTTCTGTATGCGGCTAGAAGTCATGGCCGTGCAGGCTGTCTGTATGCAGCTGGAAGTTCTGGCTGTATGGGCTTTCTATATATGGCTGACTTTTGTGGCCGTATGAGTTTTCTCCATACGGTTGACAGTTGCGGCCGCATGAGCTTCCATGCGGCTGGTGCCCTTGTGCGGCTTGGATTGCACAGAGTTTCTCTTTGTCCCTGCAAGTCCAGCATCATAGTGTTTTCTTCTGCTGAACTTGGGGACAGCAGAGTCCTCTGTGGTCTGAAGTGGGGTCGCACGCGAGGCTTCTCCGCTGTCTCGGGCAATAGAGAGTACTTCTTCGAGAGCTTGGGGAGGAGCGAATGATTTGGGTCTCCACTCCCTGTAGGCCTTCTTCGTGCGGGCTCGCCGCTGGACCGGGCCAACGCTTCCGTCAGAGAGCATTTTATCAAACGCTTGTTGGTCGAACCAGGCGACCAGTATTTGTTGAGTGGAGCCAAGTTTGGCTGCGTTTGATTGTGTCACCAACTCCTCAGCCGTGGAGAAGTTAGTCCCCAGCAGTGTCGCCATCGTGTTTGCCATTGATTATAAAAGAATAGAACAATTATATGGAAGGACTAAACTTTTACTTCACAACACAAACTCGCTCGTACAAAGAAAGCCTAGGGACAAAAACCTAGGTACAACAATCTATGTACGATTGTTTAGTTTTGATTCTGGGGATGACGGTAGAGGCTCAGGAAAGCGACGGTTGCTCTGCCTTACTCCTTGGACGGTCAGACGTAGCCTTGGCTCTGATGAAGAAATGCTCTCAGGATGGGAAGACTCTTCTGTGCGCGCCTTTTGTCTCTCTGTGTATCCAGTCGGGTGGAGAGGATCTCTTTTGCAAGGGAATGACACCTTGCTATATTTTTTTGTTTCTCTGGATCCGATCCTTCTGCAAGGGAATGGCACCTTACTATTTATAGGAGTGGGGTGTGATCATTAGGGTTTGTAATGATTCCCTCCTTGAAAAGTCGGCGGCCAATCATCTGGGCCATTAATCTTGATTATATTACATCTGGGCAATTGATTCTTGATTGCGCCAGATCTGTATGGGCAATTAATGCTGACTGTAATGAATCTTCATAATTTATCATGACAAGCTTGGATCTCCCGCCACGTGTCCAATGTGCTTAATCACAACAAATCAGATTTGATTTGAGTAATAATGGTGATTGCACTGAATCTGGTTGTCAGGATCTGCGAGCAGCCATAACTCCAAGAGGATAAGACAGCCACGTGTCTCAACTTGTCATGAGGATCGTCACGTGTCTCTCTATCGTGTGCGGTATCTAAGTGAACCGCATATGGCTAGCCGTATGAAGGTAACAGCCGCATGAGGGTGGCGGCCTTGTGAAGGAGGCAGCCGCATGAAGGAGCCAGCCGCATGAAGTGGGCAACCGCATGAAGTAGGCAGCCGCATGAAGGATGCAGCCGCATGAAGTGGGCAGTCGCATGAAGGACGCAGCCGCATGAAGTGGACAGCCGCATAAAGGATGCAACCGCATGAAGCGGACAGCCGCATGAATGACGCAATCGCATGAAGTGGGTAGCCGCATGAAGGATGCAGCCGCATGAAGTGGGCAGCCGCATGAAGGACACAGCCGCATAGGGATGGCAGCCGCAAAGGGATGGCAGCCGTATGAAGCGGGCAGCCGCATAGGGGTGCTTGGGACTTGACGGATCCTGCCAGAAAGATTTTCTTCTTTTCCCAAGGACCATGCCATCATCATTCCAGCTTTTATGTCAGAGCTGTCATTCATTGTGTCAGAGCTGTCATTCATTGCGTCAGAGCTGTCGTCAGAGCAATTAATTGGGAGGCGGCTTTATGGCCGGCTGTAGAAGCAGACAGCGTATGGCCACGTGTCTTTGCCTGAACCGCATAGAGCTGTTGGGGAGTCTCGAGCCGCATAAAGTTTTGAAGGATTCCTGAGCCGCATGAGGCTCCCTCTGTTTGGAGCCGCATGAACTTTTTTTGTCCTTTTCCATGCTTGTACAGGGCTCAGGCCCAACTCACAGCTAAATAAATAGGAAAATAGAGAGAGAAGCATACTGGGAGAGTCAGAGAGTGAGCAGGGAAGAAGCAAGAGAGGGAGAGAGTGTTTGAGAGTGGGAGAGAGACATAAAAGGAGGGAGAGGACCGAAGGGCTGCTCACCTCGCCGGTGGCAGCTGATAGGGCGGATCCAAGGAGGTCGACGAGATTGACAGTGGAACGGTGCTGGAGGAGAATGGGCTCGCTAGTGAGAAAGGGGTGTTGATGCGGAGGTCGGGGTTCACCTCCGGGCGGCGCTCAAAGATCTGCGATGGAGAGACACCGACGGCTTTAGATCAGAGTGGCTGAAGCTAAGGCAGTAGTCGCCCGCTAGAGTTTCGATCGTCGAGGCAGGCGTCGGGCTCGGGGTCAGGTGGCGCATGGAGGCGATTGCTGGAATGGGTCGGGGCCAGATTTGGACGGAGCACACGGTGCCAGATCTGGTACAGAGATGAGGCGGCCAGACTGGATCTGGAGGCAGGGACTCGATTGAACATGGGATCTGTGGCCGGGGTTCGGATGGCAAAATAGGGTCTTGTTCGGTGGTGACGGAGACAGTGAGGGTGGTTACGGTGGTAGTGGTGGGTTAATGGAGTAAAAAATGTTGGTCAGAATGGTGGTGATGGTGGTAGTTTACTGGTGGTGGCAGGGAAGACTCATGGTGGTGACTGAGCTGTGACGGTAGCATTGGTGAGTGGACGGTAGAGGAGCTGGCCAGGGATGCCAGAGGTGGTCGTGGTTGCTGACCGGACATGAAGAAAGGTGGTAGACTGAGTGTTGTCTAATGAAGGAGAAGACAGAGGGGGTGGTGGTTGGAGCCGAGTTCGCCGGAGCTCGGCCAACTGCTACGGCGCGCGGCGACGAGTGGCGGGCGACAGTGGAGTAGAGTCTAGGAAAATTTATTGTATAAAATATTGGAGAGTCCCCATTATTAAATAGGAGAAAATGGAGTGCTCTCCAAGCCTTAGTGGCACCTATGTAAATCGATAGATCTATGGGTATATAGTAGAGACTAATAACTAACTACTAACCACTAACAACTAATTGCTAACTTGTCTAGTTGTTAGTAACTAATTACCAACTATTAAATAATATAAAGGCCATTAATAATTAGTACAAAAATTAGGAATTTAATATTAGCTAGTAGTCCGCAATCCGAGCCCAAGACTTGGTAGGCTAAAATGAATTAAAATTTAAAGA
The DNA here is from genome assembly GCA_029216955.1 of Iris pallida. Classification (NCBI taxonomy): domain Eukaryota; kingdom Viridiplantae; phylum Streptophyta; class Magnoliopsida; order Asparagales; family Iridaceae; genus Iris; species Iris pallida. The sequence continues at coordinate 54,219 of JANAVB010014503.1, forward strand.
TGAAATGGACTCTAGCCCAATACAAAAATAATAGAATAACTCATAAATTAGGATAGAAATTAAAATATTAACAATAATTAAAGAATATTTATTTACAATTAATATTTGATAATCTTTTCTTTAAATGAAAGAAAACATTTTACTCAAATAACTTATAAAAAAATTCAAGAAAATGGACAAAAAAATTTATAAATTCAATTTTTTTTGGTAACATAGGTTACATATGGACTACGTATCATGGTAGTAACTCCTGTATCACTCCCGATACATAGATTTCCAACTAGATAAAATAACGAGACATTGTAGAAAATCAAAACCTAGCTCAAAACAAATTAAGAAACATGCTCTCGAGAGAAACATATTTAATAAAGCATGTACTTACAATAATGAACTTTCAATACCAAAGAAATAAAAACATCAATAAAACAATAATTTTTAATAGATCGATAAGATGTACTTGCCTAAAACGATCTCACATCCTAACTCTTCTACTCTAATATCAAGTGGGGTTCAGAAATCACACTCTTAGGCCTCAATACCATGCTCCAAGCTCACAAGGAAAATAGAGAGAAAATAAAGAGAGAAAGAGAAGAGTTGAGAGAAAGTAAAAAAAGAAAAATTGGATAAACAAAAAGGGTATATATAGACATGGTGAAATAATCGTGACCGTCGGATCTGCCTCATCAGCAATCCAGGACTCGATCCGATCAATCTCTTCCATCTATAAAGAAAAATAAGAAAACAATGTGTAAAAGAATACTTCAGAACCAAGAAACCAAAGGACGATAGCGTGTATCGAATATTATTCATGAAAATATCTAAAATAGAAATTCTTTCATAGGTATTGTGAGACTCGTATCACAATATCGGTATTTGTATTCAGATACATGAGTATTTACTGTTCATTGAGTTTTGTCAATTTTTATGATTGTGGTATCGTGAGATACTCCTGATTTATTAAGTTTTATTAAACATACTCATTTCTAGTTTGTTCGAGACTATTAGAATACATGTTGGCTTTGCCATAGACTTGTGTTAGGACCTGCATGTAGATCGGAGAACCTATGATTTTCACTAGAGGAGAATTTTCCTTTCCGACAAAAAATTCGTTGGAGATTCACAGTATTACTGTCGGATGTCCATGTGGGATTTTTTTCGAAGGCAAAAACTTTATGTGACAATTCAGATTTTTTGAAAGAGATCCGAGAAAATTCGTCCGTAGAAAAACTTGAGTGTCACCCTCATTTCCCGTATTTCCCGTATTTCGTATTTATACTCGTATCTGGATTTTAGCATGTATTTTTATTTTTCTCAAACTTGTGGGATTTCAGTATTTTCCGTATTTTGGGTTTTGGCATGGCTCGATTTTATTTGGATTGGTTCAGTTTTATGTGAGTTGGATCACCTTAACCTACACTCCACCTTGAACACACCACAACCTACCCTCTTTATATTCCCCACCTACCACTCTCTCTCCTCATAACTTCCACCAGTAATTTCCTTCTTCTTCTTCTTCTCCTTCCTCCACAACTCTTCCAACCCTAGGCAAGTGCACCTTGCCACTTCATGAGAACCCTCTTTTATTTGTCCATTTGCTAGATTAGGACATGGTGATCAACATTAGGTCTTGGTATTTTGTGATTTGAAGTCCCCATTGTTCTAGATCTAGGTTTTCCTATTTTTAGATTTTGCATGGTTTGAGCTACTTTGGTTGGATTTTCTTGGGTTTTGATGTTTCCACGTGGAAGAGCATTCAGTTTCACTCTAGTTGGAGCTTTGGAAATCCGGATTTGGAGTTCGGATGGCCAAGTTAGGAATTTTAAAGCTTGGGTTCAGCCATGGTGTTCTTGCTGTTTGGAGAAGACAGTGAGCAGTGTGCAGAGCTATTTAGCTTACGCACCCTGAGCTACGTGCGCTCTTTAGCGCTGCGTACGCAAGCTTGAGTACGCTTCCTGTTGGAAGCGTGTCTCCTTGAGCGTGCGTGACTTTTCACCTACGCTGCTCTCGGTAGCGTGCGTGACTTTTCACCTACGCTGCTCTCTCAGCATGCGTGACTTTTCACCTACGCTGCTCTCTCAGCATGCGTGACTTTTCACCTACGTTGCTCTCTCAGCGTGCGTGACTTTTCACCTACGCTGCTCTCTCAGCGTGCGTGACTTTTCACCTACGCTGCTCTCTGTAGCGTGCGTAACTTTTCACCTACGCTGCTCCCTGTAGCGTGCGTGACTTTTCATCTATGCTGCTATCTCAGCGTGCGTGACTTTTCACCTATGCTGCTCTCTCAGCGTGCGTGACTTTTCACCTACGCTGCTCTCTGTAGCGTGCGTGACTTTTCACCTACGTTGCTCTCTCAGCATGCGTGACTTTTCACCTGCGCTGCTCTCGGTAGCGTGCGTGACTTTTTACCTACGCTGCTCTCTGTAGCGTGCGTGACTTTTTACGAATGCAGCTCCCTTAGCGTGCGTGACTTTTCACGTATGCAGCTCCCTCAGCGTGCGTGACTTTCGTACGCTGCTCTCCTGACCCCCTTGCTTAACCCATTGGCTCTTGGAGTTTTGGTTTTATTTCTCTAAGCTTGGCTCTTCTATAGCCCTATATATTGATATTTTATTAGATATTTTACGCCCATTTTATATCCTTACGCCTTTTGTCATGAACTTGATTTTACTTAACATGTTTGGAATGACCATTGTACATGGTATGGTATGACAATGAACTAGCATAACACGGCAAGTGACCCGTAGTGGTGCACTCCTGACATGACCAACCTGACATGATAGTGGCCCATCGTGGCGCACTCCTGACAAGTACCCTGACATGATTTATCTTGATGCTGTTGCGACGGCTAACTTAACTTGACCTGCCTTAACACCGTGGGTGGTTCTTTCTTGCTTGCTTGTTAAATCCACTTGTCCTGTCATGCATCATGTCTAGGATGGGACTCCTGAGTGCCACGGTCAGGAGTACCTACTAAAATGGATTAAGGTTAATAACTAGAATAACACAGTAGTCATGAAGAGATGACACAGCTACGGGCAATCCCGTTACCTGGGCGCTCTTGGAATCTGTAGCCTGCCGTCGAGTAGGGCACATTTCCAGCACATCGTCGCGTATTGCACCCTCTAAGTCACCTAAGGGTACATTTATCTTCTGGGCGATGTACCCACCTGAATTCAACCCCTAACTTTCGACCTGGGTAACCTGGATGGTCTGCAGGGCTTGTGGCTGTGGAACAATCTCATTGCATCTTGTTAGTAATTAGGCCTGTGATAATTCTAGTTAGTTAAAGTAGTAAGTCGTAGTATCTGCTTGGCCGTGATTGATTGAATGAGGTATAACCAGTTTAGCCATGTCTTGATCCAGTACAAGATTGCTCCCTGTCTTGAATTCTTTTATTATTATCTTGCCGATAAATGGTGGGAAACCAAGTTCTGTTCAGATGAAGGGTTACAACTCCAGTCCTTGTTTGGTTCACTGGTTGTAACCTGGCTATCGGAATAGTTCCATGGTTATCTCGTCGTATATCTTCCTACCATGTATGTTTTCATAATTCTAGTTTTAATATTAGATTTTATTGTGCTAATTGCTGGCTTTTGTTCTTATTTCGTGGCCCCCTTGTGGCACTTGCTCTTTCTGGGGTTGACCCAGCTGGTTTTTTGTGGCCAGATTTCGGAGCAGCTCCTGAGGATCTACCAAGCTTCCAGCCCAATGTTGGCGACTAGAAGGAACCCGGGCTACGAGTGGGTTTTCTATTTTGTTTCGCTCACTCTATTGTAAAGTTATTCTTTTGAGGCGTTTAGCCGACGAGCACCTGTTAGCTCGATGCACTTTACTTACTGTCTGCCTACGGGCTGTAAACATGATTAACAAATCCTAGGGTTGATCATGTACGACTAAACTCTTGCTAGTCCTAACATTTTGTAATGACTAGCTTCATGATCAGCTGAATATGTGATATTTGGGATGCCTTATTATTGTATATTTAATGATCATATATCTTGCGACCTTACTTACTTGCTTGTGATTGAGACATTAGGCTTGTTCATGACCATAAGAGACTGTTGGCTTGTAGTAAACCCTCATATTTCTAGACAGTCGTGACCGTATATCGAGGTGGTCTCCATTTAATATACGTAGCTGGCTGTGTCTGCCCCTGCTCTCCAGTATTCTGGTTCTGGGGCGTGATACGGTTTAAGTGGTGGCCCATGCAGGTCTTGTCAATCAAGAAATGTGAGGGTTTACCGAATAGATGTCTCAATCAGTATTCGCCCTTGATCTCCGCCCATATTTTCAAATCCCTGAAGTTCTTGCCCTGATTACATGCTCGTATCGTTGATCTGTCCTGGTCCTTTCTTATTGATTCCCTGTGTCATCTTCTTCAGCGGCACTGTACCTGACCCTGCCAATCAGCAAGGAGGAGCACCTCCCGTGGACCAGCAGCAACCTGGAGATCAAGCCTAGCATTCCGGAGTCGCCTCCAGAGTGATACCTACTGGAGGAGAGTCACCAGTTCGGCCCGTCCAGCCCGCAGAGCCAGATGATGGTACCTTAGTAGGCCTCATCAGAACCTTGATAGCTTCCCAGGATCGTCGAAGCGATGCCCTGCACCAGACAGTTCAAGATGCTTTAACCCGAGGCGGACATCCAGGGAACCAGGCGGCTAACAGCTTCAAGCGCTTGAACCCACCTTTCTTCGACGGCACCAAGGATGCGATTACCGTGGATGCATGGCTTCAGGATACCGAGGTGATTCTGGAAGCAGCTAGGACCCCCGAGAATGAGAAGGTGACGGTGGTACGCCTGCAGTTGTTGGACTTGGCTCGCAGTTGGTGGGCAACGCAAGCCATGGGATTAGTGGCACCTATTGTTTGGGCAGTGTTTAGAGAGAGATTCCAGACGAAGTATTTCGATGCTGTGGCTCGATACGACCTGCAGACCAGATTTACCAACTTAAAGCAAGGAGGCAGAACAGTCGACAGTTATGCATCGAAGTTTTCTAGACTCAGTAGGTTTGCCCCCACCTTGGTGGCAACCGAGTTTGATAGGGCCCAGCGATTCCAGCAGGGGCTGCATTTGGAGATCTTGTTGGCGGTTGAGCAGTTCGAGCACCAGACGTTCGATGCAGTCTTGAGAGCAGCTAGGAGGCATGAGTACACCTCCCTCTCGTAGATAGAACCGAAAGTAGGAAGCGGTCCCATAGCCAAATGCACCAATCATCAGCTCCAGCCCCGGGCAGTTAGAAGTTTGACTATTGGAACTCCGAGGCGGGCGGCCTCAGTTACGTCGATTCAGCATTCGACCCCGACGTACCCGCAGCAGCAGAAGCAGAAGCAGACTTCCGCGATAGGATGTTCTCATTGCGGGAAGCCAGGCCATGTAGTGGCGGACTGTCGCAGGGCGTAAGGATTGTGCCTGGCTTGTGGAGCAGCAGATCATAGGATAGGGGCTTGCCCGAATAGGGGTGGTTCATCAGCATCCAACCCTTCTAGCTCTTCGGTGAGAGGACCGGCCCCAGCACCAGTTCAGCAGCAGCAGTATCAGTCTTCAAGGCCCTTGCCGCCTCAGTCTCAGGCATTCTAGCAACAGCACCCCCAGCAGTATGCACAAGCCCAAGCTCAGACTCAGAATAGGCAGAGAGGTTTCCAGCAGAGGGGACCAGTATCCAGAGGACAAGGTCAGGCCATGATGATGGCTATAGAAGAAGAAGTTGCACCAGGTGAGGTTGTGGCAGGTACTATTCTCGTCAACTCCTCTCCAGCGTCTGTATTATTTGATTCTGGTGCATCGCATTCATTCATGTCTGCACGATTCGTGACACGGATAGGATTGGAGCCCGAGTCATTATCAGTGAGGCTCAATATACTTACTGGTAATGGCCTTGGGGAGTAGATCGAGTGTTTTCCTCGTGTCGGATCGTAGTTAGCGGTAGGAAGTTCCCGCTAGAATAGAGTTTCCTATGGCAGACTATGATGTAGTCCTAGGCATGGATTGGTTGAGGAACCAGTATGCTAGGATAGACTGCCATATTGGCAGAGTTGTCTTTAGTATCACCGGCGAGCCAGAGTTTTCGTTTTCCAGAGGTACAGTGGAGCCATCTTCCCCAGCATTGCGGATGGCATGCAGTAGCAGCAGTACAGTTACCCCGGATAGTTGAAGAGTTTCCAGATGTCTTTCCGGAGGAGCTTCCAGGGATGCCGCCGGAGCGGGAGATTGAGTTACTATAGACTTCATTCCCGGGATAGCACCAGTATCAGAGCGAGTCTACAGGATGGCGCCTTCAGAGTTGGAGATTTTGTACAAAATAATTGAAGAACTGAGGACCAAGGGATTCATCCGTGCTAGTGGATCGCCTTGGGGAGCCCCGATGCTTCTTTGAAAAAGAAGGATGGTACGTCCAGGCTATGTGTTGATTATCGTACCTTGAATTCAGTGACAATCAAGAACAGATACCCTCTTCCGAGGATAGATGACTTGTTTGATCAGCTCAGAGGGGCTTCAGTGTTCTCGAAGATCGACTTGCGGTCGGGATACCACCAGATCAGAGTCAGAGAGTCGGACATCCCGAAGACAGCATTCAGATCGAGGTATGGACATTGGGAGTTCCTTGTTATCCCTTTGGAGCGACCAATGCGCCGCCGTATTATGGACCTCATGAATCGCATTTTCATGCCTTACTTGGACCAATTTGTGATCGTGTTCCTAGATGACATCCTGGTCTACAGCAAGAGTGAAGCAGAGCATGAGCAGCATCTCAGAGTCGTCCTCCAGACGCTTAGGGAGCATCAGTTGTACGCCAAGTTCAGTAAATACGAGTTCTGGCTCGATCGTATTTCATACTTGGGTCACATCATTACCCGAGGAGGAGTGGAAGTGGATCCCCAGAAGATTGTGGCTATCGAGTCATGGTCGTAGCCAGCTCAGTGGCAGAGGTTCGCAGCTTCTTGGATTGGCCGGCTACTACCGGCAGTTCGTTTAGATTTCGTAAAATTTCAGCCGATGACCCAGTTGACCCGCAAGGATGTGCCGTTTGTTTGGACAGCAGAGTGTCAGGAATCATTTGAGAAGTTGAAGCGAGGTTTGATAACGGCTCCCATTCTACCCTTCCAGATGGGACCGGAGGATTCACAGTTTATTGCAACGCTTCAGGCAGAGGATTGGGTGTGTCTTGATGTAGCATGGAAGGTAATATCTTATGTGTCACGTCAACTACGTGATCATGAGAAGAATTATCCGACCCACGACTTGGAATTGGCGGCGGTAGTATTTGCTTTGAAGTTGTGGAGACACTACTTGTACGAAGATAAGTGGAGATCTTTACTGATCATAAGAGCCTGAAGTATATTTTCACCCAGAAGGACCTTAATATGCGGCAGAAAAGATGGCTCGAGCTACTAGTGGACTATGATGGATTTTGTAGTATCATCCCGGGAAGGCCAACGTTGTAGCAGATGCATTGAGCAGGAGAGCCGGAGTTTATTTCCTGACGCGCACAACCAGAGTTATTGGCAGATCTTCAGAAGATGGGAATTAAAGTGGTTCTTCCTACCCGTGTGGCATTGATGGCCAGCCTACAGGTTCAGTCCAGCATAGTTGAGAGAATCCGGGTGGCGCAGTCAACAGATTCTAAGATCCACGACTCAGAGCAGAGTGTGAAGCAGAAAGAAGGCCAGAGTGTATCTATGAATACGGTACACTTCGGTACGGCACACGTCTTTGTGTACCCAGTGGAGATATCAGACAGAAAGTCATGGCAGAAGCTCACAGTTCACAATATTCTATTCATCCGGGTGGTACGAAGATGTACCGTGATATTCGTCAGCATTTCTGGTGGAATGGCATGAAGAGGGAGATAGCCCGTTTGTCTCTCGGTGTTTGGTTTGCCAACAGTTAAAGCTGAACATCAGAGGCCCGCGGGACTTCTTCAACCCTTACCGATCCCAGAATGGAAATGGAAACATATAACCATGGATTTCGTGACCGGATTCCAGATCTCCGGCCGGCAGAGATGCTATTTGGGTAATTGTGGACAGGCTTACCAAGGTGGCACACTTTCTCCCATTCAGAGTTGGACAGTCGACGGCACAGCTAGCAGAGATGTACCTCAGGCAGATCGTCAGGCTTCATGGTGTGCCAGTCAGCAGGGATTCAAGATTACCTCACACTTTTGGCGCAGCTTGCAAAGAGTTTGGGGACTCGCCTTCAATTCAGCTCGGCTTATCACCCGCAGACGGATGGTCAATCAGAGCGCACAATCCAGACCCTTGAAGATATGTTGAGATCCTGTACCCTTGACTTCGATGGTTCATAGGAGAATCATTTACACTGGTGGAATTCTCGTACAATAACAGTTATCAGGCCAGTATCCAGATGGCACCCTTCGAGGCTCTTTATGGCAGAAGTGCAGATCTGCTAGCATGGGACGATGTCGGGGAGAGGCAGATGCTCGGACCAGAATTGATTTCCAGACGATTGAAGTGGTCAGGAAGGTCAGAGATCACCTCCGAGTTGCCCAGGACCGCCAGCGCCATTGGGCCGATGCTCATCGGCGTCATTAGAATTTGCTGTCGGCGACCATGTATTCCTTAGGATCTCGCCTAACCGCGGCATCATTCGCTTCGGCGTGCGGAGAAAGCTTAGTCCTAGGTATATAGGGCGTTCGATATTCTAGAGCGAGTAGGAGATGTATCCTATCGTCTCGCTCTTCCGCCGTCGCTAAGTGAGGTGTATCATGTATTCATGTGTCCCAATTACGACGGTATATTTCGGACCCGAGCCACATCCTAGACCATTCAGAATTGGTTGTTGGTACCAACCTTTCGTATGAGGAGAGGCCCGTGTCTACATTGGACCGGAGGGAGAAGACACTCAAGAACAAGACTATTAAATTAGTCCGTTGCTTGGGGTCATCACTCTCTAGGTGAGTCAACGTGGGAGCGTGAGGACGACATCCGATCGCGATATCCCTACCTGTTTGACTCGTGAGGTATAATGTCTTTCTTATGCCTACGTTTTCCCTTCCTTGCTTGCATTATATGATTGTATGATTGAACTACTTAGTGTAACTTGCCTGTGCTTAGTGTAGCTTGTCGTGACAATCTCTAGCTCCTTGATTAAATTCCGAGGACGAATTCTTTTAAGGTGGGTAGAGTTGTCACCCTCATTTCCCGTATTTCCCATATTTCGTATTTATACTCGTATCTTTGGCATGTATTTTTTTTTCTCAAACTTGTAGGATTTCGTATTTCCCGTATTTTGGTTTTGACATGGCTCGGTTTTATTTGGATTGGTTCGGTTTTATGTGAGTTGGATCACCTTAACCTACATCCACCTTCAACACACCACAACCTACCCTCTTTATATTTCCCACCTACCACTCTCTCTCCTCATAACTTCACCATTAATTTCCTTCTTTCTTCTCCTTCCTCCACAACTCCCAACCCTAGGCAAGCGCACCTTGCCACTTCATGAGAACCCTCTTTATTTGTCTATTTGCTAGATTTGGACATGGTGATCAACATTAGGTCTTGGTATTTTGTGATTTGAAGTCCCCATTGTTCTAGATCTAGGTTTTTCTATTTTGGATTTTGTATGGTTTGAGCTACTTTGGTTGGATTTTCTTGGGTTTTGATATTTCCATGCGGACGAGCATTCAGTTTCACTGCAGTTGGAGCTTTGGAAATCCGGATTTGGAGTTCGGATGGCCAAGTTAGAATTTTAAAGCTTGGGTTCAGCCATGGTGTTCTTGCTGTTTGGAGAAGACAGTGAGCAGTGTGCAGAGCTATTTAGCTTACGTACCCTGAGCTACGGGCTCTTTAGCACTGCGTACGCAGGCTTGAGTACGCTTCCTTGGAAAGCGTCTTCTTGAGCGTGCGTGACTTTTCACCTACGCTGCTCTCGGTAGCGTGCATGACTTTTCACCTAGCTGCTCTCTGTAGCGTGCGTGACTTTTCACCTACGCTGCTCTCTGTAGCGTGCGTGACTTTTCACCTATGCTGCTCTCTCAGCGTGCGTGACTTTTCACCTACGCTGCTCTCTCAACGTGCGTGACTTTTCACCTACGCTGCTCTCTCAGCGTGCGTGACTTTTCACCTACGCTGCTCTCTGTAGCGTGCGTGACTTTTCACCTATGCTGCTCTCAGCGTGCGTGACTTTTCACCTACGCTGCTCTTCAGCGTGCGTGACTTTTCACCTATGCTGCTCTCTCAGCGTGCGTGACTTTTCACCTACGTTGCTCTCGGTAGCGTGCGTGACTTTTCACCTACGCTGCTCTCTGTAGCATGCGTGACTTTTATGAACGCAGCTCCCTCAGCGTGCATGACTTTTACGTATGCAGCTCCCTCAACGTGCGTGACTTTCGTACGCTGCTCTCCTGACCCCTTGCTTAACCCATTGGCTTTGGAGTTTTGGTTTTATTTCTCTAAGCTTGGCTCTTCTATAGCCCTATATATTGATATTTTATTAGATATTTTACGCCCATTTTATATCCTTACGCCTTTTGTCATGAACTTGATTTTACTTAACATGTTTGGAATGACAATGAACTAGCATAACACGACAAGTGACCCGTAGTGGTGCACTCCTGATATGACCAACCTGACATGATAGTGGCCCGTCGTGGCGTACTCCTGACAAGTATCCTGACATGATTTATCTTGATGCTGTTGCGACGGCTAACTTAACTTGACCTGCCTTGACACCGTGGGTGGTTCTTTCTTGCTTGCTTGTTAAATCTACTTGTCCTGTCTTGCATCATGTCTAGGATGGGACTCCTGAGTGCCACGGTCAGGAGTACCTACTAAAATGGATTAAGGTTAATAACTAGAATAACACAGTAGTCATGAAGAGATGACACAGCTACGGGCAATCCGTTACCTGGGCGCTCTTGGGATCAGTAGCCTGCCGTCGAGTAGGGCACATTTCCAGCACACCGTCACGTGTTGCACCCTCTAAGTCACTTAAGGGTACATTTGTCTTCTGGGCGATGTACCCACCTGAATTCAACCCCTAACTTTCGACCTGGGTAACCTGGATGGTCTGCAGGGCTTGTGGCTGTGGAACAATCTCACTGCATCTTGTTAGTAATTAGGCCTGTGATAACCTTAGTTAGTTAAAGTAGTAAGCCGTAGTATCTGCTTGGCCGTGATTGATTGAATGAGGTATAACCAGTTTAGCCATGTCTTGATCCAGTACAAGATTGCTCCCTGTCTTGAATTCTTGCATTATTATCTTGCCGATAAATGGTGGGAAACCAAGTTCTGTTCAGATAAAGGGTTACAACCCCGGTCGTTGTTTGGTTCACGGGTTGTAACCTAGCTATCGGAATAGTTCCATGGTTATCTCGTCGTATATCATCCTGCCATGTATGTTTTCGTAATTCTAGTTTTAATATTAGATTTTATTATGCTAATTGCTGGCTTTTGTTCTTATTTCGTGGCCCCCTTGTGGCACTTGCTCTTTCTGGGGTTGACCCAGCGTTTTGTGTGGCCAGATTTCGGAGCTGCTCCCCAAGCTTCCAGCCCAATGGTGGCGACTAGAAGGAACCCGGGCTACGAGTGGGTTTTCTATTTTGTTTCGCTCACTCTATTGTAAAGTTATTCTTTTGAGGCGTTTAGCCGACGAGCACCTGTTAGCTCGATGCACTTTACTTACTGTCTGCCTAGGGCTGTAAACATGATTAACAAATCCTAGGGTTGATCATGTACGACTAAACTCTTGCTAGTCCTAATATTTTGTAATGACTAGCTTCATGATCAGCTGAATATGTGATATTTGGGACGCCTTATTATTGTATATTAATGATCTATATCTTGCGACCTTACTTACTTGCTTGTGATTGAGACATTAGGCTTGTTCATGACCATAAGAGACTGTTGGCTTGTAGTAAACCCTCATATTTCTAGACAGCCGTGACCGTATATCGAGGTGGTCTCCGTTTCAATATACGTAGCTGGCTGTGTCTGCCCCCGCTCTCCAGTATTCTGGTTCTGGGGCGTGACATTGAGAAATTTTAAAATAATATATATATATATATTAATGAATAGTAATGATACATTCTTTCGTTTAATGGTTTCTTGGTTTTGATACGATATATTATCCAGTGGGTTCTTGGTTTCTTTGATGAACGGTCGAGATTAATCCTAATCGAGTCACGGATCATGATCCGACGGTCACGATTAATTGACCTTCTCTATATATACTCGTCCGTTTTTTTAATTTTTTTTTACTTTCTCTCTCTACTCTTCTTCTCTTTTTGTTTCCTTTCCATTTTTCTTGTGAGCTGGGAGCTTTGTCTCAGGGCCTCAAAGTGTGGTTTTTGAACCTCTCTTGGTGGTACAATTAAAGAGTTAGGTTTGGAGCTATCTTAGGAAAATACATCTTGCCGAACTACTAGACAAATATTGCTTTAATGCTATTTTGATTTCTGTGGTCTTGATAGTTTAATGTTTCCTAACTTGCTTTACTAAAGATGTTTTTCTCGAGATTCTTGTCATTTTGACCGTCTCAGATTTTGGTTTGAGCTATGTTTTGTTTTCCTACAATATCCTAATTTTTTTTAGTTAGTATCGGAAACGATACGAGATTTCCTACCCGAGACTTAGTCCATATGATATATGTGGCTTACCCTAGTATTGGTAATAGATGCATTTGACTTAGGCAAGATATAGGACTGGATTCTGGCCTCGGAAATCCGTTTCCTATCATTTACTGAGTTTTTCACCTAGTTCCAGAATTTCTTCAAAATCTGCGACAACCCGCTAGATTTTTCGAAATGGCCCATTTTATGTACAAGAATTTGCTGTGACCGATCGGATCATCCTTCGAAAATCTATAAAAATCTGACGGATAATCCACATGGATGCCCAAATTTCCATACTACGTCCTTTTGCCTTAGTTTCTAGATTTTCTCCTAGTAATAGATTTCTATAAATGCCATGCCATTATTCTACGCTATATACTACTATGTCTGCCTGGATATTCTTGTATATGCGTAGCTTGCCTGATAATGGCCTATCATAATGCACTCTTGGATCTTGTACTATCTTGCTTGATATATTGGTTCATTGTAGTACACTCCTATTCCCGATACTTGTATTCATGTTGTGGTTTGTTATAGTACACTCTTGCTTGTCTTATCCAGTCTTGCATGTATCATGTCTAGGATGAATTCTGCAGTCACACCCAAAATCCTGTCAAAAAATGTTAAGGACTAAACAACTAGCTTGATTATCTAGATGCATTAGAAGGAGAGATTTTTTCGATTACTTGCAAGCCCTTTATTCCGGTCTTTACCATGGTTCGATAGCTATCCGTCGTGAGGGACACTTTTCTAGCTCACCGTCGAGTAGGAGAATTCCAGTATGTAGCTCTCCTCCCCAAAATTTAGAAATATTTTGCTTTTATTTTGTTGTGTCATTTATTTTGTTGTGTCATTAAATAGAATTATTAGTTATTATTGGCTTTAATATAAACAGATTTATAGAGCTTTTATATGTAATGTGGTATAATAAATTTTTGAGATAATTTAAGAGAGTGTTTGTATTCTTTTATTTATTACAAATATTATTAAAGGATTTGGTCATGAATATACATATGCATGTATAAATATATTATTGGTTTAATTACAGTGTTATTAGGTTTATGATTATTATTAATGTTAATATAGTGATTATTAAATAAATAAATTATTTTTTATTAATAGATATTAGTATTTTATTCTCTATCAAAGATATATATATATATATATATATATATATATATATATGTGTGTGTGTGTGTGTGTGTGTGTGTGTGTGTGTGTGTGTGTATAAATGAATATATATTATAAGGGTGTTCGTGTATGGATATATAAATATATATATTATAGATGCATATACGTTACGTATATATATATATATATATATATATATATATATATTATATATTATATATATATATATATATATATATATATATATATATATATATATATATGTATTATACATGTGTATATATTACGTATATATACATATGTGTGTAGGTGTATATATATAAAAATATATACATGTATTATATGTGTATATATATGAATGTATTATGTATTAGTACTTGATAAATAGAAATAGGAAGTAATAAATGAAAAACATAAAACCAACAAAT
>JANAVB010014504.1:0-61985 GCA_029216955.1 Iris pallida
ATCAAATCTATATGATCTGTATCTAACTACTGAACCATAGAGGATCCTCATATTGGTCAGTCCCTTGAACAATTGATGTATCCTTGAATAATACTCTAAGTATCAGTCCATTTTATTAGCAACCCTATATGTACATATTAGTTCAGACCCCTTCATTCTACCTGTCCTATTTTGTGTTCAGTAATTAAAGTGTCCCTACCTTTCCTTTGATTTATGCAATTGTTTCCAATCCACATGTTCAGATATCTGTTTGTTCCCAGGATTTGTTTAGACAATGGATTGATTTGTCCTGCATCCTTGGTTCAGTTCCTAGTTCAAATGTAAATGTTATGGGCAAGTGCTAATAGAATGGTCCTTGCTCCACAGCAGAAGCATCGCCTATTGGTCGTTCGATAAACTGATCTAGAATGCTCTAACTTCCCACAATAGGTACAGGCTTGTTCTGTCGATACTGATACTGCTTTCGCTGCCTCTGAGCTCGCCACTGAGCTGAACTGGCGCTGGTGCCTGCTAGTTGGAAGGCTGGAAGGATGACGATCCAGCTAGACTCCACCAGGGACAAACTCCTATCATGTGGTCTGGTGATCCGCACGCTAAACATATATGGTTACCCTCCGACAGGTAAGATGTGTGCCCTTCCCTTCCACAGAAGGAACATACGACTGGTAGCTCCTGGCTCTGATATGGATGTTGGTGCTGGTACTGGTGATGGACATCGGGGTTAAAAGCCTGGTACATACGGATGGTTTCTCTTACGACCCTCAGTTCTGGATGCGGTCCTTCTAGCTTCATGCCCTTGCTCTCGTACTGCCTCTACAGTAGGTCGGGCTCGATATGCTGACGGGTTGGATGACTGGTACTGTCTGCCTCTAACCTGCACTTTCTCTGGCTGCAAGTCCCCGGCTTGAAGTTTCTCGGGTATTCCTTGCACACTACGTCTATCAACATCTGGATAATCTGCTGGAGAGCGAGATCTCGTCGTTGTTGTGACTCCATTATTTCCTTAATAATCCCTATGAGGACAGGTACATCGAGCTAACCTGGTATTACCTCTGCTCGGACTGCTGATTGTACGGGCTGAGTTGGCTGATCGGGATAGACTGGCACCTCTGCCCTCGAGTCAACTCTCGACTCTTTGTCTGAATGCTGAGACTGATCCTCTATAACTGGCCTAACAGGAGATTGCTGACCTGCCATCGATAGAATCCAACAAGGTAATCGGAAGGATTAAAAACAGTGTCCCTGAAAGTTAAAGGACACAAGGATCAAATCGAGGGAACAGGAGAGATCAACGATCAAGGCAGATATCAGGTCAAAGAATCAGAGATAGAGAAAAACACGAAGAATATTAATAAAAGATAATTGTGATTGAGATAACTAAACATTAGTAACCCCCACATATCTGATAAATCAGACCTGCATGGGCTACCACTAAAATCTATGTCACCCCAGAACCAGAATACTGGCAAGTGGGACGGACAAGGCCAGCTACGTAATACCAAGTACACCAGTACTCTGAAATCACGTATAAGCTGTCAAGACATGGGGGTTACTTCTACGCCAACAGTCGATCCTAGGTTAAAACAATCCTAGGTATCTCAATCACAGGCAATTATACAAGGTATAAGAGTATGATCATCAGACATACAATAGTAAAGCGTCCCAAACCATATATACATGGATGATCATGAAGCTAGTATACAAAATAGAGAAACTAGCAAGAGTATTAGTCATACATGATAGCTCTAACTGCAGTCTAGAATACGCACATCATGTTTATGCCCGTAGGCTAAATGTCAAGGACCAAAACACGAGCTAAACACGTGCTCGGAGGCTAAACACCACAAAAGAATAATTTACATATCAAGTAGAAAAAAAAATAAAAAACCTACTTGGGTACTCTGGTGCTCTGGATGGTCACGTCGAGTAGATGGTACGAAAGATCCTTTGGGCTTCTCTATCAAATCTGGCCAAGCAAAACCAGTGGGGTCAGACCCCCAATAGCAAGTACCACAAAGGAAGCAAAAATATGAACTAAACCATCAATTACTAACATCAACAATTGGAGATACAAATAAGTAAGAGCAGATCGAGACTCGTGCACTACCAACGCACTTATCCCGAACATAGAAAGACAATAAGTAAGCATCTTAGAGCATAAAGTAATTCACATGTGGCATAATGTAAAGTGTAGACATGTTAAGTGAACAGAAGCTTGAGATATGTAAAAGCAATTGAACAAGTGAACTTGTGAGATAGCCGGATCATAAGAGCATGGTGACCCGATATAGGGAGTCATATATAGCTTGTGAGATAATTGAACATGTGAGCATGTAAGAATTATAGAAAGACAATGATAAGTGGACTTAGGAACTATTCTGAAGTCAAGTTACAACCCTTAAACCAAATAAGGACCGAGGTTGTAACCCTTCTTCTGAACAGAACTTAGCCTCTGATCATTTATCGACAAGGTAAAGCATAAACTATGGTGCACTGAAATAAACATACGGGCACTGCCTAGACAAAACTAGACTGGACTGGACTGACTCCATCCATCAATCACGGCCAAGCAATGAGTATGGCTTGATACTTTAACAAACTAGGGTTATCACAAGCCTAGTTACTAGCAAGATGCAATAAGATTTCCAAGTCCAATTACCCGTCTGCTGCTACCTGAGTGACCCCAGCAAAAGAAAAACAAGTATAGCAGACACACTTCAGTAAGATACATGTGTCCTAAGGAGGTGCCCCACTCGACGGCGGGCTGGAAATGTGCTCATCATGACAGATAGCTCCAAGTCTTATGTAATATTATATATAAGGCCAGGATCAAAGGGGCAACAGGTAACTGGGAAAGTCTTTTCATGAACTAATTGATCAATCTAGTAATTAATCCTAGCCAGATTCAGTATGAATCCCTGACCGTAGAAATCAGGAATTCATGTCCTAGACATGATGCAATACAGAACATGTAGCTTGTACAAACACACTCAAGGAAAACATCTACGGTGTCCAAATCATTCATTACTTGTAAGCCAAATAAAGTTGTCGTAACAGCATTCATGGTTCATGTGTCATATCATGTTACTTATCTAGAGTGCACCACGATGAGTCACTATCATGTTAAGAGTACTTGTTAGGGGTACGCCACGACGGGCCATAATCATGTTACGCAAAGAAGTGACATGTGACTTGAGTGCACCGCAACGGGTCACTATCGTGTTAAGCAAAGAAGAAAGACATTCATGAGTGCACCACAACGGGTCACTATCGTGTCATGTTACTTGTTACTTGCTAAGAGTGCGCCTTAACAGGCCACTAACATGTTATATTACATTATCATGAATGAAAGAAACTTGCATAAAATAGCTAGTAACATATTCTTGAAGCTAAGGAAAAGATCTACAACTTTCATGTTGGGGGTTGGGAGAAATTCTGGCCACAATTCAGCCAAATAGGACTTAAACAGACAAAATAGGCCCTATGCGGCATTCTGCGGCACTATGCAGCCTTTTGCGGCACTATGCGGCACTATGCAAGTCATACGGCTGCGGTACTATTCATACGGCACTATTCATCCATGCGGCGGCGGCACTATTCATCCATGCGGCTGCGGTACTATTTATGCGGCACTATTCATCCATGCGGCTGCGGCACTATTCATTCCTGCGGCTGCGATACTATTCATCCATGCGGCTGCGATACTATTCATGTGATACTATTCATCCATGCGGCTGCGGTACTATTCATTCATGCGGCTGCAGTACTATTCATGCGGTACTATTTATCCATGCGGCTGTGGTACTATTCATGTGGCACTATTCATTCCTACAGCTGCAGTACTATTCATCCATGCGGCTGCGATACTATTCATCCATGCGGCTGCGATACTATTCATTCCTGCGGCTGCGGCACTATTCATCCATGCGGCTACGGTACTATTCATTCCTGCGGCTGCGGTACTATTCATCCATGCGGTTGTGGTACTATTCATGTGGCACTATTCATCTATGCGGCTGCAGCACTATTCATGTGATACTATTCATCCATGCGGCTGCGGCACTATTCATCGTCCTTGCTAAAATCAGCACAGATGAACATAGAAATGGCAAAAAATACTTTTGGCCATAACTACCTCAAAACAAGTCAAAATCTAACTTTTCAAAGGTCAATTTTCGGTAAAATTGAATCCTCTACAACATGGAACAATCAAAACTTGAAAATAATAAAGTTTAAAAGATCAAAACCCAAGAAAACAGAAAAGGCTATAAACTTAGATCTACAAAAACTTATCCACCAAAATAAAAAATGCTAAGTTCTAAAGATGCTTAGAATCATGTAAGGAATAGTTTAGAACAAACAAATAACATTTGTCTAACATTTGGCAAGATGTACTTTCCTTAGGGGAAGAGGAAGATGAGAGGAAGAAGATGAAGAGAATGAAAATAATAAAGGAGAGAGAGAGAGAGAGAGGAATTGGGTTTTATACAAACCTTCCCATCTTAAACCTACCTAAACCAAACCAAGCCCTATACCAAGTTGAACCGAACCAAATTAAACCAATCAAAATCAAACCAAAGCAAGGCTAAAAAGACAAGTCAAAATACAGGTCTCCTGACAAAGGCCAGAATTCCGTATACGTACACTGAAAATACGTATAACAGAAAATGAGAGTGACAGGCATGCCGTCGGCATACAATGGTACACTGGCGATATGCCGGTCAAGGAAAAAATCTATAAGTTGGAAAAATTTAAAGCATTCCAGAAATCAGGAAAATACAAAACACAGTACAAAAATACGTATCCGTATATAAATACTGATACAGTAAGACGAGTAACAAATACCTTCTCATCGAAGTAGTAAGCCACACCTACAATCAAACAAGGACAAGACGTGACAAACTGATCCGCGACAAGTATTATTCCAAGCCACGGTCAGATACAAGTACCCAAACCAAAAGTACGTACCTAACGGATAAGGGTGCCTAACCAATCAAAGTGAATGCAGTTTTTAAGAACAGTTCATGGTCGCATGACTACCGAGTCAAGTCAAGATAATACCAATACAGTACCTCAGTAGCGAGTCACAACACCATATACTATTCCTCAGTATCGAGCGAGTCTATAGCATATAATCTACCTATCGTTCCTCAGTAGCGAGCGAGTCTACGATAGATAGGGTGGTAGTCAACTTCCAATCATGTTCTCCCTCCTAATGCCAACTCATAACTGCTAAGTCTTCTAGCATGCAACTCTATTAGCAGTTATTTTCTAACGCACGGCTTATACGTACCGGTGGCCAGCCAATCACGCATGTCCAAGTCCTATATGTGACTCACAACAACGTGGTATAAATGTGTCAAGGTGTCACGCCCCGGTTCCAAGATATATGGGACCAGGAACACGTGGCGTGCCAGCTGTACGATCAAGTATAGAAAAACCCCAATTTAATGGACTATACTCGATCGTAGTACGCTGAAGTAACAACTAAAACAATACAGGCAGGTAAATACTAATCTCATCCACAGGAAAAATCACAGAATAAAGCTGGAAGGAATAAAATAACTCTGAATCAAACTACAAGTCATGACTAGTGGAAAATAATCCACCAATAATGTATGAATGAACTACTAAAAGAGTACAACTGAACCAGAAAAGAAATAGATAGCCACTAGCAGAAATCACCTAAGAACTCAAGAAACTTACGAGGCTCAACATTGAAGTCCTCGTCAGCAAAAGTCTCCAATCTCCGTAGTCCGTCGGTACCTGTGCTCGTCCAATCTGGAAAAGGTGCCAGGTCCTCAGAGGGACGTAACAAGTACACAAGAAATCGACATGCATGATAGTACAGGACAGTATATAAATAACTAGAACAAAATGTAACATAACATCTCCCCAACCAAACAAGGACAGGATATATCATACAACATACGACAGGTAAACTAACCATCTATGTGAAAAATGCACTCGAGACATCTCTAGTGGCACATGAGAGGGGGAGAAGAAGAAGAAACGGCCACCAAGCGTTCTACGGTTTGAGAAACGAGGGGCTACGAGCATCCAGCGTCCATTGGAAACAGAAATTCTCATACACCACTAGTAGACTCTCCCCACCCAATGTATATCTGTACCGTATACGCGGTACAAATATATGCAAGACGTCATAGTATATATAAGTAGACCTGTACCAACCACTAGACCAGACGCGAACTCACGTGCCAATGATCAGTCGACACACAAATCCATGCTCTCAACTCACTCATATAGTGATCGTGTATGATACGGTGTCCGGTTAGAAGGTACCACATACCTTCACAATACACGGGATAAGTCCACTACTACTAGACGCGTGCACACAACTGAGAAGTAACTAGATAACATAAACTAACTGCAAAAATATACAATCAAGCAAGGTGTACTTGTCTGTGTCCAGCAACTGAGTATCTGGGTCCAAAGTAGAGTTCGAGTCCCGAGAAGCAAATAATCCTAAACAAAATTTATCTCTAATTAATTACTAATTAAACAATTTAAACAATTCATTTAATTGCTAAGTAATCTATAATTTAAATTAATCTAGTACTACTAGCTAACTAGTATCAAATTTTTATGAATAATAATTATAATAATAAGTAGGTAACCATACTTATTATCATACCATTTATATTCTGAAATTTATTTACAACTAAATATTTAATAATTAAAACTAATTAATGATAATCAATTAACCAACCATTTTAATACACACATGAATACACAATTCCTAATAATACTAACTTAAATAGTAAAAATCCTTAAAAATCATTTTTTGTCTTTTTAATAAAACTAAATAATATCAGAATAATAAATATATATTATATATATATTTTACAGAAAATGAATTATTACCATTAAACTATTTATTAAATAACTAGTTGAATAATAACAATAAGTACTTAATAATTCTAAATAAATCCAAATAAATCACCACCAACCTTAAATTTAGTCATTAAAACTAAATTAACAGTAGTAACACAAAATTAATAATTATTTAAATCAATAAATAATTATTACACAATTGATTACATAAACCTAAACATGATTCTCAAAATTACTTTTAAGTCTTAAAAATTCGTAAATATATCTAAAATACAAAATAAATAACTAAATACCATATTTACATATTTCTAACAGAATCATATCACTTCACAAAATTTACAATATTTATATAATTAATAACAATTAATTATATAATATATTCAACTTATGTAATAAATCTAGAAATTACTCAACTAAATCCAAATAATTATAAATAATAATAAATAAATATTGGAATTAATTTTTCTACAGAATAACATGCTATTACAAACATTTTCTATTCAATAAGTATTATTTAATTACTAACCAAATAAATAAGATAAATTGAAAACAATATTTAATATTCAATTTGATTAATACAAAACTTCCAAGATAAATCTAAATTAATATTTTAAACACCAATCAAATTCTGGAAAAATTTCCATAACTTACTTTATAATTAAATCTATTTTCCATATAAGTTATATTATTTAATTATTTATTAATTAAATAATAAGCATCAAAACGGAATTAATTAAACAGTGTAAATTCGCTGTTTTTCACATAAAATAATTATAAATTAAATTATAAGAATTCTGGAACAATTATTTTAAAATACTATATTAATTATACAAACTTTTCATGTACAAAGTTTTCTCTAATTCATAATCAAAATGTTACATAAAAATTAAAACAGAAAAACACATTTAATTAATTACTAACATTGAAACTTCATAATTAAATATAAATAAATATCAATAATTAATATTAAATTAAACGAAAATTAGGGTAGAACCCCTACATATTTACCAATGATTTCCTACATTTAGATCTAATTAATCATCAATCTATTCATCACAACAATCCTTACAATAATCTGAATATTCAGAATTTAATTATTAAAACTTGGTTTAAAGCATGCAAAGAGGATTTAATCCACGTGACAGCGCCACGGGGGGTCGGGGTTACCTTGCCACGCCGCAGGGGGGTGGCTCGCCGATGAGGGGGGGGTTGCGCTGACGAGGGGGCCGCTGGATGCTACACGCGGGCGCGGGAAACGCCGTCGTCGTCGACGGGGGCTCCGGGTGAGGGGGGAAGGAGATAGACGAGAGAGAGGAGAGGGATAGGGTGGCGGTGATGAAGGGGGGCTGGTGGTTTGTGTGGAGGCAAGTTTAGGGTTAGGGTTGAGAGTAGATGCATATATATATATATATATATATATATAATATATATATATATATATATATATATATATATATATATATAATATATGCATGAAGGAGATCCAAATGAATAGGACCATACTGGGTTGGGCCTAAGTTAGGGTTAAACTTAAGGAATGGGTTTGGTTGCTAGGAATTTTAACACCACATCTATATAAGTATAGATATATATATGTAATCTAAAAATAAACCAATTGATAATAAACACTATATATTAATTATTGATAAATATAATCTAATAATAAATCTATATGAAACTTGGTTAGAGTTTATAAATAATTTAATAATTAATGTAACAACATTTATTTAACAAATAACAATATTTGGTAATCTTGTATCTATATATATATTTACAATATAAATTAAACCCTGATTAGAAATAATTAATTAATTATTTAAATAAATAGATTAAAAAGCTATTCTTCAAAAAAAAAAAAAAAAAAAATAATTTTAAAAATTCCCTGAAAATTCAGGGGGTTTACAATCTACCCAACTTATAAGAATTTCGTCCTCGAAATTTAAAATAATTCTAATACCGAAGAAATAATAAGAAAATCAATGAAAAGTAAATATGTAAATTGTAACTTACTCAACAAGACAATTTACAACGATACTTGGGGGTTTATAGAGGGGTCAAAACTAGCATCATATCCTACAAGAATATGTTCTAGGTCCGGCATAGGTCATAGGATTTCCAAGTGATCAGGGAATAGATCGATATTGCTGGTCAAATCTAATAGGATAAGGAGAGGACACAAATAGTCTATTCTAAGGGAAAGATTTGTCAAACAAGTAGAGTTATTAAAATAGAGCACATAAAGGTGTATTTATGGGGGGCATAAATGTCATGTGTATGGTACGGTTTGTCTAGATCATAATGGTGCAATTATTGGAAGAAAAATCCTAATATTGTGCTTCAATTACTCAAGTCATGGTAAGGGATCAAATGATATGAACCAAGGAAAGGATAATAGGAAAACTTTTATTTGCTAAATGTCCGACTAAAATCAGTCTAAGATGGCTACTAGGGTGCTAAGGGTATTACTAAAATAAGATATCATACAAGGTATACTTAACTGACTTAGTAGAAAGATGGTTCTACTATAAATCATAGCTAATAAAGGATTATAAAGAGAAATTCTATACTAGGCGCAGAATAAAGAAGAGTTCAAGGGGGATGGGGTCGATTACAAATTTGAAGGTCCAATGCGAATAAATGTTTCAAGAAAACAAAATTTGTCAAACGGTCGCAAATGAGATCCTAGGACAAGTTTACTATATCATCATCTGCATAAAATAATCATAGGGAAAGCGAATCAACATGCACTAGGTTGGCCAGACCATCATGCACCGATTCTGATTAGACAACATTTTAGTGGGTGCACCCAATAATATATGTGTCAAGAACAAGCTTGAGAAAAGAAGAAGCTTGTAAAAACTAGGCTATAACAGCAGTATTAGTCAAGACGATAAAAATAAACGTACAGAAGAAAAGAAAGTACAAGATAGTTCAAGTCCAAAACACAAATAATGATTTGACCTTTCTAGTTACCCTATGAATCTCTAACCTTAGTTGAGCTAGGGATAGGAACCCACAAAGTTATGTCTAGGTAATCTAAATACTTATACCAACATATAGTCAGTGTTATCCAACTATAATTTCTTAATGGTCCTGAGAAAAGTATGATGCTAGACTACAAGGTAAACTACCCAACTTATAAGAATTGAACTAGTACCTCTAACTGTCTCTTTAGGGAAGCAAGTTTATCCTACCAAATTGTAGCAACAACATAGAATTTTCTAGAGAAGCAATAATAATCCTAACATGAGAAAAAAAAAAGTCCTTTGGTCTATTCAAAAGGATAAGACGTAATGATCTGCTTTCCATTATTGCTTAAGAAAACAAAATTTTGGATCGATAGTACTAGAATTATGCAGCACGATAAATAGTAAATCAGGAAAGAAAATAAACTAATTAGATAATAAAAAAAAATCCTTACAGCATTTAGCTTGGCAACCGTGGCATGAGCTAAAGGTGAAGGAAAATTTTTATTACAGAAAATATCAACCAATATTGTCTACAGGTAAAGTAACAAACAACTAAATAGATATTCCTAATATTAATACTAATAATATAATACTAAAATATAGGAGAAGATATACTGGTTGACGGATTTGGGGTATGGTCAAGAAAAATTTATAGACATCTATAGCTCTAAACAATTAGGGAATCATGATACTAGTTTAGGGTCGAGAACAAGGATGATAAAATTTTAAGAAGAAGACATAGTCACATGGGTCGATGACTTAACTATAACTGCATATAATCACTATCATGGCTATGAAAAATATGGCAACTAAGGTGTGACACTTCTATCTCATTAGAGTAACATCCTCTATGTTTATTTCCTCATCAAGATAAAAAAAAATCAAATTCCTGTAAATAAAATTTCTTCATAAATTCCTTCAGTATAAAATCTTTAAATCAAAACAATCATCCACCAATTTCCTTAATCTCTTTAAGATCGTCGCATATAATCATAATTATAACTTTAAAATACCCAACCAATCCTTTTATCATCACACCAACTCCCTTTTATTTTTCCCCCTTTTTTTTCCTCAACTTTAATTCAGTTTACCTAATATAAAAGATTGTAACTCTCTTATGAAAATACTTAAATCAATCACCGAGATAAATATTATCATAATACTAAATTCTTCTTTTTTTTTCCAAAAGAAACTTCAATAAAAATTTATCAATCTAAAAAAAAAGATTTAAATCTCAAATTTTTTTTTTCAATCAAAATTTGTTCCATCAAACAAAATTCAATCACAAAAAAAATACCTCAAATTTCTAAATCGATCCTCGAAATAAACTTTATTATAGTACAAACATCCTTTTCTTTCCTCCTCAAAATTTTTAGATTAAAATTACCCAACTCCAAATTTTAAATCACTTTATGAAATGCATCAAATTTCTAAATTCTTCTTAAATAAACCCTTTTTTTTCATCAAGGTCAAAATATTCAATCTTTAAAGATATATAAATCTCATAGGCAACTCTTAACTATTTCTATTTACAATCATCTATCCTCAAATTTAAAAAAAAATTTATTCTTCTATTTTGGAAACCAACATAAATCATCAACCAATTTAAATCTCATGTAGCAATGTGAATATTTAAATTTTTAATCATCAAGTTGATTTTATATCCTCTCTAACCAATCATAGAAAAAAAAAATTTTAAAAAAAAACTCAAATCAAAACTTTAAATCATCCTCTCAAATCGATCATCGAGTTTATTTTATTAATCAACTTCTAACAGTCTTTCCCATATGAGTATAAGTAATCTTTCTCACTATCATTCGAAATTGATATATCATTACTACTCAACTTTGAATTAACTAATCATTCATGCAAAATTATATCTTTCAAAAATATGGTGTTCATCAACCTGCAATATTTAGTACTTTTTCTGAATTCAATTATAGACTTAACCGCCTAATTAGCTGCCAAGGTAACCCATCTAGCCATATAGTTAACTCAAGAGTGTATATAGTATAGCATCTTCCAAACCTCTATCAATCATGACAAGCAAGGGGTACGGTAGATTAGATCGAGAAGGATATAATTGCAAGGAAGTCAAAGAGTCAGAAGATATAAATCAAAGAAGAGATCAAGTATTTCGAGGAGTTTGAAATGAGTCGAAATCAAACGAGATCAATGGATAAAAATAATCAATTGTGGATGAGACACGATAGTCCTAATCCTATACGCAGGCTTGCTTGGTACGGTAAAGTAACCAAACAATATTTTCTCGACCTGCATGGGCCACCACTAAAAACATGTCACGCCCCGGTTCCAAGATATATGGGACCAGGAACACGTGGCGTGCCAGCTGTACGATCAAGTATAGAAAAACCCCAATTTAATGGACTATACTCGATCGTAGTACGCTGAAGTAACAACTAAATAACAATACAGGCAGGTAAATACTAATCTCATCCACAGGAAAAATCACAGAATAAAGCTGGAAGGAATAAAAATAATTCTGAATCAAACTACAAGTCATGACTAGTGGAAAATAATCCACCAATAAATGTATGAATGAACTACTAAAAGAGTACAACTGAACCAGAAAAGAAATAGATAGCCACTAGCAGAAATCACCTAAGAACTCAAGAAACTTACGAGGCTCAACATTGAAGTCCTCGTCAGCAAAAGTCTCCAATCTCCGTAGTCCGTCGGTACCTGTGCTCGTCCCAATCTGGAAAAGGTGCCAGGTCCTCAGAGGGACGTAACAAGTACACAAGAAATCGACATGCATGATAGTACATGACAGTATATAAATAACTAGAACAAAATGTAACATAACATCTCCCCAACCAAACAAGGACAGGATATATCATACAACATACGACAGGTAAACTAACCATCTATGTGAAAAATGCACTCGAGACATCTCTAGTGGCACATGAGAGGGGGATAAGAAGAAGAAACGGCCACCAAGCGTTCTACGGTTTGAGAAACGAGGGGCTACGAGCATCCAGCGTCCATTGGAAACAGAAATTCTCATACACCACTAGTAGACTCTCCCCACCCAATGTATATCTATACCGTATACGCGGTACAAATAATATACAAGACGTCATAGTATATATAAGTAGACCTGTACCAACCACTAGACCAGACGCGAACTCACGTGCCAATGATCAGTCGACACACAAATCCATGCTCTCAACTCACTCATATAGTGATCGTGTATGATACGGTGTCCGGTTAGAAGGTACCACATACCTTCACAATACACGGGATAAGTCCACTACTACTAGACGCGTGCACACAACTGAGAAGTAACTAGATAACATAAACTAACTGCAAAAATATACAATCAAGCAAGGTGTACTTGTCTGTGTCCAGCAACTGAGTATCTGGGTCCAAAGTAGAGTTCGAGTCCCGAGAAGCAAATAATCCTAAACAAAATTTATCTCTAATTAATTACTAATTAAACAATTTAAACAATTCATTTAATTGCTAAGTAATCTATAATTTAAATTAATCTAGTACTACTAGCTAACTAGTATCAAATTTTTATGAATAATAATTATACAATAATAAGTAGGTAACCATACTTATTATCATACCATTTATATTCTGAAATTTATTTACAACTAAATATTTAATAATTAATTAACTAATTAATGATAATCAATTAACCAACCATTTTAATACACACATGAATACACAATTCCTAATAATACTAACTTAAATAGTAAAAATCCTTAAAAATCATTTTTTGTCTATTTTAATAATAAACTAAATAATATCAGAATAATAAATATATATTATATATATATTTTACAGAAAATGAATTATTACCATTAAACTATTTATTAAATAACTAGTTGAATAATAACAATAAGTACTTAATAATTCTAAATAAATCCAAATAAATCACCACCAACCTTAAATTTAGTCATTAAAACTAAATTAACAGTAGTAACACAAAATTAATAATTATTTAAATCAATAAATAATTATTACACAATTGATTACATAAACCTAAACATGATTCTCAAAATTACTTTTAAGTCTTAAAAATTCGTAAATATATCTAAAATAAATAAAATAAATAACTAAATACCATATTTACACATTTCTAACAGAATCATATCACTTCACAAAATTTACAATATTTATATAATTAATAACAATTAATTATATAATATATTCAACTTATGTAATAAATCTAGAAATTACTCAACTAAATCCAAATAATTATAAATAATAATAAATAAATATTGGAATTAATTTTTCTACAGAATAACATGCTATTACAAACATTTTCTATTCAATAAGTATTATTTAATTACTAACCAAATAAATAAGATAAATTGAAAACAATATTTAATATTCAATTTGATTAATACAAAACTTCCAAGATAAATCTAAATATAATATTTTAAACACCAATCAAATTCTGGAAAAATTTCCATAACTTACTTTATAATTAAATCTATATTTTCCATATAAGTTATATTATTTAATTATTTATTAATTAAATAATAAGCATCAAAACGGAATTAATTAAACAGTGTAAATTCGCTATTTTTCACATAAAATAATTATAAATTAAATTATAAGAATTCTGGAACAATTATTTTAAAATACTATATTAATTATACAAACTTTTTCATGTACAAAGTTTTCTCTAATTCGTAATCAAAATGTTACATAAAAATTAAAACAGAAAACACATTTAATTAATTACTAACATTGAAACTTCATAATTAAATATAAATAAATATCAATAATTAATATTAAATCACACGAAAATTAGGGTAGAACCCCTACATATTTACCAATGATTTCCTACATTTAGATCTAATTAATCATCAATCTATTCATCACAACAATCCTTACAATAATCTGAATATTCAGAATTTAATTATTAAAACTTGGTTTAAAGCATGCAAAGAGGATTTAATCCACGTGACAGCGCCACGGGGGGTCGGGGTTACCTTGCCACGCCGCAAGGGGGTGGCTCGCCGATGAGGGGGGGTTGCGCCGACGAGGGGGCCGCTGGATGCTACACGCGGGCGCGGGAAACGCCGTCGTCGTCGACAGTGGGGCTCCGGGTGAGGGGGGAAGGAGATAGACGAGAGAGAGAGAGAGGGATAGGGTGGCGGTGATGAAGGGGGGCTGGTGGTTTGTGTGGAGGCAAGTTTAGGGTTAGGGTTGAGAGTAGATGCATATATATATATATATATATATATATATATATATATATATATATATATATATATATATATATATATATATATATATATATATATATATATATATGCATGAAGGAGATCCAAATGAATAGGACCATACTGGGTTGGGCCTAAGTTAGGGTTAAACTTAAGGAATGGGTTTGGTTGCTAGGAATTTTAACACCACATCTATATAAGTATAGATATATATATATATAATCTAAAACCAATTGAATAATAACACTATATATATTTAATTATTGATATAAATATAATCTAATAATAAATCTATATGAAACTTGGTTAGAGTTTATAAATAATTTAATAATTAATGTAACAACATTTATTTAACAAATAACAATATTTGGTAATCTTGCATCTATATATATATTTACAATATAAATTAAACCCTGATTAGAAATAATTAATTAATTATTTAAATAAATAGATTAAAAAGCTATTCTTTAAAAAAAATAAAAAAATTAATTTTAAAAATTCTCTGAAAATTCAGGGGGTTTACACAAGGCCTATGAATGCAACACACAAAGGTGGTTCCTTAAATCTAGGTTTAATGTGTAGAAAAAATAATACATAGCAGGAAATATAATTGAACAGTAAGTTCTAACAGGTTATGCCATGTATCACCGTTTATTTTGCATAAAGAAAATAATGAATAATGCATGAAATATAAGCTAAAATAAATAAACAGCAAATGGCAAGGTTTTTTGCCTGATTGACGCCTGAGGTGGTGCTGCAATAATCAAGGTGGCACGAACTGCGACTTTGGGTTACAACTACACAAGGTGACCTCTGATGGTGGCACGGACAGTTCCATTGGGTCCAGAAGGATCAAATTAGTTAGGGTGGACATAAGGTAGTATAGAATTGGAAGGGAATAGGAAGAAATGGGCTCGTCACAGACATAAGGAAAATGGAAGTAAATGGATAATAATATAGAAATTAAGTATATAAAAAAACTAGTTTTTCTTGAATCAAAATATTCTTAGGAATAAGTAAGAAAGAAAATACTTTAACTTAACAAAAAGTTTGGCAAAACTCAAAATATGAATTCTGGTGGCACTATATTTTATTAGCAAAATATTTTAGATAGGCATAAGAAGGACAATTGTTTTTAGATCAGGAAACTCTAAGCTTGTCAAAGTAGAAATTTTAGGTGAAAATCCATATTTTATAAGTAAAATATATTATTATTATTATTGGCAATTACTTGATTTTGTTGTAGTAAAAAAAATAGTTACAACAGAATAATATAATAATAACTGTTTAGAAATCTATGTAAATCCAAAATAAATATTTATTGTCTAAAATAGTTTTTAGAAGAAAAAAATACTACAAAACTATAGATAATAGGGTTAGCTATTCTCCCTAAATCGAAATTTATAAGTAATAACAATAATAGCAATAATAATAATAATAATATTACATTACAATAATTAACACCTGTATAAATAAAAATAATAATATAATTATTATAATAATAATAATACAAAAATACTAATAATATATTTACATATACAGTACATATATATATTCTTAATACTACTACTACTAATAATAATAATAATAATAATACAATCAACAACAAGTGGGGAAACCAACGTTGGCTTTCTCTTCCTTAGAAGCCCAAGGCCAATTCACAGTAGAGAGGGTCACTGAGAAAATTTGAGGGGTAGAAAAAAAGGAAAGTGAGAGAGAGGAGTTTGGAGAAAGAGAGAATGAGAAAGAGTGAGATGGGAGGAGCGGTGAGCGGATGAAGGAAGAGAGGGAACGGGGAGGTAGAGCTGCGGAGCTGCGACCGCCGCTGATGGCCGTGCGGGGCTCTCGACGGTCCGGTCTGTACGACGTGGCACAAAAGTAGGTGGCCGGAGAAGGATCGGGGCGGCGGGCAGGTGCAGCGTGGGGCGCTGCGCCGAAAGAGGTGGCGGAGGAAGCGGGAAAGGGGTTCGCGGTGAATGGTAGGTGACGACGGCTATGGCGCTGGGCGTGGGAGGATGCTCAGGCGGCTAGGGCACGCCGACGGCGGTGGCATTGCCGGCGTAGGGGCGACGGCGAGCATGAGGCGGATGGAGGCGATGGACTTCCTTCTGCAGCGTGGAGAGGCGAGGTCAGGTTAAGGTCGGGGTCGGTGGAGGCCCAGCGGCGGTCTTAGGAGGCGAGCGCGGTGAGGGTGGACGACGAGCCGGAGGTGAGTTTAGTTTTAGGGTTTTATTTTTATTTCCTCTTCTTTGTTGTTGGTGGTGATTATTTGTGGGTTTTGGGATGTGGGATTTCTTTTGGTTGCCGGCGTTGGCGCCGGTGACGGTAGTGGTGGTCGACTGGACGGGTTGGGTTGGCCGGGGCTACGGAGACAACAACGGGGTGAGGGAGGAGATGGCAGGGAGTCGGGTACTGGTGGCAGCGGTTCGATGGTACGACAGTGGTGTTGACGCAAGGGGTGGTTGTGCCACAGTGAGGGCTGGTAGGGAGTTGGGTCGGTTTCGTGGTGTTGACGGCCAAGTGGTGGTGTATTTTTTGGCGGAAGTGCGACGGTGGTTGTCGGAGTAGGGAAGTGTGGGCTGGTGGCCGTGGTGACGGGGTTAATGAGGATGGATTTGCTGGTCGGGTCGACGTTTGTCGAGGGTGAGGGCGGAGGTTAGGCATGGTGGAGATAGGGGACAAGATGGTGGAGGAAGCTGGCCAGGAAGTTGGTCAAAGTTGGAGGACTTGGTGGAGGTGGTGGTCGTGGAGTCGACGGGGGTGGCTGTAGCGGAGACGGGGTCTGGTCATTAGAATAGGATTAGCGTTTAGTTGGTCGTCGTGTCCGGGGTGTCGGACACGGCAGAGGAATACTGGATTTGTGTCCAGGATGGTTGGTCGAGGATTGATATTTGTATATGTAAAAAGAATAACCTATTAGAAAGACACCTGGGGTCAGACTCGAGGTCGTCATGGCTGACACGATGATGGATGAAAAACCGACACGAGGCATGCCTATTTGTGGTGGAGAAATCTGTGGAATAATTATGTGGTTGAGTACCTCTCCTTATATAGGAGGTGGGAATTCCCAGTTGGATAAGGATTAGGATTTATTTAATCCCAATTAGATAATTCAATTATTAAATTTAAATCAATAAAATTAAATCTAAATTCAAATTCAATTCCAATTTAAATCTAGATAATCTAAACTCAGATTAAATATAAATTCTATCTTTAAACTATTTAAATTAAATCCATAAAATATAATCAAAGATTTAAATTGCCACAATAATTTAAAAATATATTTTTTAAAATTACTTATAATAATAATTTTGAAAATTATATTATTATTTAAAAGTAAACTAATAAATAATTACGAAATATATTTGTATGCACAAATAATATTTACATAAATATACTTTTCTAGTATACTGTTTTATAAGAATATTATTTATTATTATAACTGTATAAATGAAAGGCTTTTCATAAATAAAATCATAAACTTGAAAATTTTGGTGTGATAGCTAAAAATAATTATTATATATATTATTTTGAAACTATAAAAATAAAAAAATATTTTTCTAAAAATATGTACGCTCGTGCATATTCGCACTCATCGAGCAATTACGAAAAACGAAATTTCGCGCGCGACGTACAATACAACTACGTGACGTACAATACAAAATATAAAAAAAATCAGTACCAAATTTATATACAAAAAAATAGTAGAATTTTAGGGGTTTTACAGTTGATGAGTGTATACTCAGTAAGTTTCGAGGATGAAACTTTTCTTTATGGTGTATTATGTAGTCCCAGCAACATTTGGACTTGGCTATGCAAAAACTTGCTCGAAGTCCAGCTCAGCCAAGGCAACTCCTCGCTCAGATGGGTAGCTTCGATGAACTTGCCTCAGCTTGGCCTTCACACGAATAAAATAGAGTTTTCACATACACTGTGTAGGTTTGTTAATAAAAGAGATGAAACCCATATAGCTAAGGAAATAATCTTATTGCGTCAAGTATATATATAGAACATGGGAAAGTGTCAACATGTTGCATAGATGTCCTCTACGATGGTTTTCAAAAGTTGACACTTGGTCTTTCGACCTCACGTATTGAGTGAAACAAGTTATGCCATAGGCTATCGACTTGACATCATAGCAGGCACGGTCCTGTGGTTCCATGGTTTGTTATAGCTATACAGTCCCATAATTTCAAGGCTGGTTATATAGAGTATGACTTGGTTAATAGCACTGCACAAAACATAGTTGGTTCAAGTTAGGCAGGAAGGCTATCAAATAGTCGTTCCTCGGTTTGAGTCAAAATGAAGATGGAAACATTGAAAGTACTCGAGACTGTAGGTCGCCGAGGCAGTCTGTCATAGCTGCTTTTCAAAAAAAAAATTTATTAATATTTTATTATATTTTCATCCAATTAAATGTTTTGCTCTAAATTTTTGATATGATAATAAT
The DNA here is from genome assembly GCA_029216955.1 of Iris pallida. Lineage (NCBI taxonomy): Eukaryota > Viridiplantae > Streptophyta > Magnoliopsida > Asparagales > Iridaceae > Iris > Iris pallida. Next base: position 19,482 of record JANAVB010014504.1, read on the forward strand.
AATAATGTTTTCATTTCTTAATTTTTTTTGAGTTTTTATTTTGAGGAAAAAAAAATAATTATATAGAGAAAGAGAGAAGGGGGCAGCCCCTAACTCTCATCTCTCTCTCTCAGACTCTCTCTCTCTCGAATTATCTCTCTCTCTCTCGATCTCTCTCTCAGACTCTCTCTCTCTCTCTCCCGAACTCTCTCCCTCTCTCTATAAATCTCTCCCTTTCACTCTCATCTCCCTATCTCTCCATCTCTCTCTCCTTCACTCTTCCCTTCTCTTCCCTCCTCTCGCTGCTGCTGTTACTGCACTGCTGCTGCTGCCGCTGCTGCGGCCATCGCCGGCGCCGCCCGCCGCTGCCGCCGTCCGCCTGCCGCCGTCCGCCGCCGCCAGCAACCGCCGGCCACCACCACCTCTTCATCCATCTCCTCCTTCATCTCCTTCCTCCTCTACTTCAACTCTCCAAGGAGGAAACCTAGGTAAAACCTAACTTTTCTCCCCAAATTTCCTTTCCATTTCCTTCTTAAATTTTGGGTTAAGCTTTACTAATGAAGGATACTTTGATCAATGATGGGAATTAATGTAGGAAATTGTGAGGAGAAGCCTAGATTTTCTTAAAACCCAAGGCAAGTCCTCACCTCCTTCTTCTTCTCAAGTTTTTCCATCTAGGTTAATGGAAATTATATTTATTCTTTTATTTTCATGATAAAATTCTGAAATTATAGCTTCATAAATATTTTTGTAATACCAGAAAATTGAAGTACATGGGTTAATCTTCTAAAAATCTGAAATTTCATATCATAATATTGGAATATAAGTTAAGATAGTATCTCTGAAATTTGTTTAGTTAAATTCTGAATTTAATAATATTTAAATCAAGTCATGATATATTAAAATGTTGCAAATTCTAATTTCTAGTAGATGTTTAATTTGACATAAACAAAAGTATTAAATATTTATGGTAAGATATTTCGAACAAGTGGATAATCAAATAGACACAAGTAGAGAAATCAATTTTGAACACGGACTTTGGACTTGCGATTTTGGACATGAACTATTGGACTCTTCATGAACAAACAAACACATGTGAACATATGGGACTCTCCCAGGGTAAGTCTGATACACATGTGAACTGAACAACAGAACCATTCACGGGAAGGTAAAGTATGAGGACTTGTTATTTTTCTACGTTCTTAATTCCTTTATGTGTACGCTATCTATATATATATACATACATATTACATATTGTATATATATGTGTACTACCTATATAATATATATACATACATATTGTTTATAAACTATCTACAAATACATCTATACATATTATATATATGTACTATCTACATAATGTATATATACATACCTATTATCTATATACATGATATATGAGTATATGCAAATATATGTATAGTATCTACATACTATCTACCTAGTATATAAATATATATATGTACATGTTTTCATTTTAAGTCTCTACATGTTGCCTAGTATAACTTGCAAGGGAAAATTATGGCTATCATTGTATTGCTTGCTAATTGCAAAAATCGCCTTCCGACTGATTGCTAAAGAAAGGTAAAATATGCTTATTCCCTCGCTTGCCAAAAGGTAAAAGGTGTCTAATTATTTATCCTTCTTTACTTTTTATATAAACTGCATGGTCCGGTGTTGAGAGTTGCTCCACCGAAGGGGTCGGCGAGCCCAATTATTATTGGCATGGTTCCGGTGTTGAGAGTTGCTCCACCGAAGGGGTCGGCGAGCCCAATTATTACTTGCGTGGTTCCGGTGTTGAGAGTTGCTCCACCGAAGGGGTCGGCGAGCCCATATTTTTCTTATCATATATATGTGTTTTCCTGTAAATTTTCGGGGCTCCAAAATACAAAGGAGATTCTGCCGAAATTTTTGAAAAATTTAGAAGATAGACAAATTTCCGACCTTCGGAAATTTTTGGAAATTCCTGAATATTAGGAGGCATTTGGGGAGGGAAGAACAACTGAATATCCCTAGATATCCCGTAACATAAATAACAAAAAGCTGATCAGTATTTCGTGAATCTCGTGAATCAGTACATCTAGTTGCGACTAGGGTGTACTAGCCCAAGGGAGGCTCGTGAATCAATTTCATCTATTTGACAGTAACATCAATAGATGTCTTTTAGCCCAAGGGAGGCTCGGAAATCACAACCTGATCCCAGGTTAACGGGATTGTTCACGGGAAATATTTAGAGGATTATTCAGAGCATTGTTCTCAAAACTGCATATCTTCAAGTTTTACTCCAGAAAACAACGCTGTCTATCATAAGTAGGCAGTGTCCTTAATTGCTCAAGGGAAGCAATTCCTATTAAGAGCTCAAGGGAAGCTCGGAAATCTTATTTTTCATGGAGTAGGACATAGATCTTATTTAGGCTTTACTAAAGTATATATATATATAGTAGTGCAATTTAGTATACCATGTCTCTTCTTTTAAAACTACATCTTCATTATTTTGTTTAACTTTTACCGTTCTTGGCCGAGGACTTGCTTGTCGTTTCTAAAACGACCTAGTTTTGTTCACTAGGTGAAGAAGAAGACGTCTCTGCTGAAGTATCGCCGCAATACCTCGAGGAGTGAACCATTGCTTATAGCTAGGACGAGTACTTCTCAGTCATTATGCAATTTGCTTTTGTAATAAATCTGTATAAGAATTGTTGGAAAAGTTCCCTGTACAATATGCTTAATGTTATAAAATTTCTGTATTTTTCATTCTTGCTGATGATTACAGGCGACAATCGCGGTTTCGGCGCGTAGCCTGGAGATGTGTTATGGCGTCACCGTTTCAAATATGGGAAGCGGGACGTGACACGTCTTTTAGTGGTGGCCCATGCAGGTCAGCAAGAATGGAAAATCTTGGATGAACCATAGGTTTAGATAAGACGTAGGTTCTAGACTTAGACGGAGAACTTTGATTTCCGTATTGGACCCCAAGGTTAAAGGACCTAAAATAGGTTGCAGGTTTTACAAAACCGAAAAAACTTAAGGATGAGGAACCTACCAATCTTCTAGGGAAACCTATGCAGGATAAGACATGACGGTAGGTCAAGATTTTTGGGAATCCTATGGGCTAAGGCACAGACTTTAAGGAATGCCTTAAGGAACCTTAGAGCAGAGAATACCAATTTGATTAATGTATGTTAGACTATATTCTTGGTATGCTTAGCTAGAAAAAAAAAAAAAATTCCTATAGCAAGTATGAGCCATTAAGTATCCTTACTTGGTTATGGGTAGCACAAGGGCAGACATGACCTTCTAGGCCAGATTAGTATGTATTTGAGGATTTGACTAGCATTCTTATTTGCGCTATTAAGAACCAAGAAATTCCTTGAGGATCTTGGGTTGAGTATGGGTATCTCTAGTAAACCAGGAATTCAAATATTTTGAATAGTGAGGGGTAAGAAAATATATATATGTATCTCCTTAATGAATATTGGATATGTTAGTACTAGCAATAGCTTGTCTAAGTGATTTGTATAGTGATTGTTGTACGTAGTGCTATGTAAATAATTGGATTAGTATTTAGTTCTTATTCCTTAACCTCTTAAACTTATCACTGTTTGAGTCTCTACCCGTTCTCCTTCATCTGTTGAATTCTCTATTATTCACTTATCTCCCCCATTCGACTATTTTCTGCGTTATCCCCAATATTATTTGAAAATTTAGATCATATCCTCAATCTTTTCATTCAATCATATCTTTCCATAACATTCCTAATTTCAGTAATTGTCCCTTCTCTAATATACATGCTCATTTACTCATTTGATTCTATTCTATGAGGTAATGCTTTGACCTGGATATTGTGGATGGATTTATGCGAATGAATACTTGTTGTGCCTTGAGCCGAATGATTTTTTGTTATCATGGAAAGAGAAGTTGTGCAGCCACCTATGTTGGCGAGGCACAACATTATCGAATACATGAATTCACAAAATTTTGAGCCGAGATAATGATTCTGTGTTTGATTTCAAGAAGTTTGACATTTAGACTCTGAGTTCATATTTCTCATTTTGAATTTTGAAACCATTGATTTGAAAATTTGAGATGAGAATTCTATTTCCCTAATAACAAAATCTTTGAGATCATTTCTGAGTTTTAATATTTTGTATAAGTGATATTGATGATATTGCAACTTGAATTGAATTTCTATTTGAATTTGATTTCGAATTGATTGGATTTATTTTCCTGACATGTATGGTTACTTCACAGTCATATTCCCTAATCATTGTATGGATATCGTTGGCATAGTAGCAAATGCTGCAGCCATGAATTCAAATAATGAATCAATATCTTGATTGCAGCCATGTGCACTGGCGAGGCACAAGATTACTTTATTACATCGGATATGAAAAGGGACATATGAATCAGGATAACCTACATGGTCATGGATTGAGATGATTGGCATATTTTACTTGGTTCTATGATATATTTATTGGTATAGATATTTCAAAAATCTTTCATTCTTCAGATTTTCATAAAAGCAGTTTGAGAATTCTTCTTGCTATATTTTTGTCTCCTTCATTAATGCAAATTTCGAGGACGAAATTTTTGTAAGGTGGGTAGAGTGTCATAGCTGCTTTTCAAAAAAAAAAAAATTATTAATATTTTATTATATTTTCATCCAATTAAATGTTTTGCTCTAAATTTTTGATATGATAATAATAATAATGTTTTCATTTCTTAATTTTTTTTGAGTTTTTATTTTGAGGAAAAAAAAAAATAATTATATAGAGAAAGAGAGAAGGGGGCAGTCCCTAACTCTTATCTCTCTCTCTCAGACTCTCTCTCTCTCGAATTATCTCTCTCTCTCTCGATCTCTCTCTCAGACTCTCTCTCTCTCTCTCCCGAACTCTCTCTCTCTCTCTATAAATCTCTCCCTTTCACTCTCATCTCCCTATCTCTCCATCTCTCTCTCCTTCACTCTTCCCTTCTCTTCCCTCCTCTCGCTGCTGCTGTTACTGCGCTGCTGCTGCTGCCGCTGCTGCGGCCATCGCCGGCGCCGCCCGCCGCTGCCGCCGTCCGCCTGCCGCTGTCCGCCGTCGCCAGCAACCGCCGGCCACCACCACCTCTTCATCCATCTCCTCCTTCATCTCCTTCCTCCTCTACTTCAACTCTCCAAGGAGGAAACCTAGGTAAAACCTAACTTTTCTCCCCAAATTTCCTTTCCATTTCCTTCTTAAATTTTGGGTTAAGCTTTACTAATGAAGGATACTTTGATCAATGATGGGAATTAATGTAGGAAATTGTGAGGAGAAGCCTAGATTTTCTTAAAACCCAAGGCAAGTCCTCACCTCCTTCTTCTTCTCAAGTTTTTCCATCTAGGTTAATGGAAATTATATTTATTCTTTTATTTTCATGATAAAATTCTGAAATTATAGCTTCATAAATATTTTTGTAATACCAGAAAATTGAAGTACATGGGTTAATCTTCTAAAAATCTGAAATTTCATATCATAATATTGGAATATAAGTTAAGATAGTATCTCTGAAATTTGTTTAGTTAAATTCTGAATTTAATAATATTTAAATCAAGTCATGATATATTAAAATGTTGCAAATTCTAATTTCTAGTAGATGTTTAATTTGACATAAACAAAAGTATTAAATATTTATGGTAAGATATTTCGAACAAGTGGATAATCAAATAGACACAAGTAGAGAAATCAATTTTGAACACGGACTTTGGACTTGCGATTTTGGACATGAACTATTGGACTCTTCATGAACAAACAAACACATGTGAACATATGGGACTCTCCCAGGGTAAGTCTGATACACATGTGAACTGAACAACAGAACCATTCACGGGAAGGTAAAGTATGAGGACTTGTTATTTTTCTACGTTCTTAATTCCTTTATGTGTACGCTATCTATATATATATACATACATATTACATATTGTATATATATATGTGTACTACCTATATAATATATATACATACATATTGTTTATAAACTATCTACAAATACATCTATACATATTATATATATATGTACTATCTACATAATGTATATATACATACCTATTATCTATATACATGATATATGAGTATATGCAAATATATGTATAGTATCTACATACTATCTACCTAGTATATAAATATATATATGTACATGTTTTCATTTTAAGTCTCTACATGTTGCCTAGTATAACTTGCAAGGGAAAATTATGGCTATCATTGTATTGCTTGCTAATTGCAAAAATCGCCTTCCGACTGATTGCTAAAGAAAGGTAAAATATGCTTATTCCCTCGCTTGCCAAAAGGTAAAAGGTGTCTAATTATTTATCCTTCTTTACTTTTTATATAAACTGCATGGTCCGGTGTTGAGAGTTGCTCCACCGAAGGGGTCGGCGAGCCCAATTATTATTGGCATGGTTCCGGTGTTGAGAGTTGCTCCACCGAAGGGGTCGGCGAGCCCAATTATTACTTGCGTGGTTCCGGTGTTGAGAGTTGCTCCACCGAAGGGGTCGGCGAGCCCATATTTTTCTTATCATATATATGTGTTTTCCTGTAAATTTTCGGGGCTCCAAAATACAAAGGAGATTCTGCCGAAATTTTTGAAAAATTTAGAAGATAGACAAATTTCCGACCTTCGGAAATTTTTGGAAATTCCTGAATATTAGGAGGCATTTGGGGAGGGAAGAACAACTGAATATCCCTAGATATCCCGTAACATAAATAACAAAAAGCTGATCAGTATTTCGTGAATCTCGTGAATCAGTACATCTAGTTGCGACTAGGGTGTACTAGCCCAAGGGAGGCTCGTGAATCAATTTCATCTATTTGACAGTAACATCAATAGATGTCTTTTAGCCCAAGGGAGGCTCGGAAATCACAACCTGATCCCAGGTTAACGGGATTGTTCACGGGAAATATTTAGAGGATTATTCAGAGCATTGTTCTCAAAACTGCATATCTTCAAGTTTTACTCCAGAAAACAACGCTGTCTATCATAAGTAGGCAGTGTCCTTAATTGCTCAAGGGAAGCAATTCCTATTAAGAGCTCAAGGGAAGCTCGAAAATCTTATTTTTCATGGAGTAGGACTAGATCTTATTTAGGCTTTACTAAAGTATATATATATATAGTAGTGCAATTTAGTATACCATGTCTCTTCTTTTAAAACTACATCTTCATTATTTTGTTTAACTTTTACCGTTCTTGGCCGAGGACTTGCTTGTCGTTTCTAAAACGACCTAGTTTTGTTCACTAGGTGAAGAAGAAGACGTCTCTGCTGAAGTATCGCCGCAATACCTCGAGGAGTGAACCATTGCTTATAGCTAGGACGAGTACTTCTCAGTCATTATGCAATTTGCTTTTGTAATAAATCTGTATAAGAATTGTTGGAAAAGTTCCCTGTACAATATGCTTAATGTTATGAAATTTCTGTATTTTCCATTCTTGCTGATGATTACAGGCGACAATCGCGGTTTCGGCGCGTAGCCTGGAGATGTGTTATGGCGTCACCGTTTCAAATATGGGAAGCGGGACGTGACACAGTCCCTGGTTCGGGAGCTATGCAAAAGTACGAAAATTAAGATGAAAAATGGTACTAAGAATGGTAAGTTGAGTCGAGTCTTATATGGTCATTGTATAGCTTGTGCACAAGGTATTGGTTCCTTAAACATTCACCGGGGCACTATGATCGTGTCAATCTAGGAGGAATTGCAAGTATTACACATCCTTTAGCGACGGTGCGACCTGTATTTGAAGTGTGCGTTGTAATACAGGCTGCGGGACCTTCAGTGGAGATCGCACCTCGCACTCGAACTGTCAACGTATACAAGAATAGTCCAGGATAGCTTGACATTGCTAGTGATGTTTTATATAGATTGAGTCGGCATAATAGCAACGATCCGCATGCATACCTTAGATTGAGTCAAGAAGTGTACGCACGGACGAAGGAGTCAATAAATGTGTACACGATATACAACACGAGTATGAAGCCTACAATTTGGCTATATCAGAAATACGTGCTTCGGTACGAGATATGGTGCCGTATTTTGAGTCGTTGACACGGTCACCTCCCTATTTTAAAAAATAAGTATATGACTGTGTTTTGTATTTTGAGTGAATTTCTAAAATTTTGTGTTTGTGTAAAACTTTTATTTAAATTCTAGATCTTGATTTGGCCTTGATGAAAATTTGTTATTTTTATTTTGTTTTATGATTATTCCTATTACTATTATTGTTGATGTTATCGTTACTATTATTGTTATTGCTACTATTATTATTATTATTTTAAATTCCTATAAATACTACCCCCCAACTAAACCCTAACCCTAAGCTCCCCTCTCTCCTCTCTCAGCCGCTCACCCCCCTCTCATCTCACCCTCTCTCTCCTCCCCTGGATCAGTCACCACCTTTCCTCTCTTCACTCTCTCTTCCTCACTCCCTCCATTCCCTAAAGAGAACCCCTCTCCCTCAGCTCACTCTCTCTCGAGCTCTCCTCTCCCTCTCTCCCCGTTCCTTCCCTTTCATCCCGGCCGTCGCCACGACCAGCTCCGCCACCATCTCCCTCCCCTATGTCTCCTTCGGCGACCACCACCGCCATAGTCTCCCTCGTATCCGTTGGCACTGTCCCACCTCCAACCACCATCTCCACTATGGCTACCACCACTGTCGTTGCCTCCGCCACCATCTCCTTTCCCGGTGACGACTCTCCCTCCTTCTCCGTCCTTATCGTCGTAGACCCTCCACGACGAGCACCACCACCCGCCGTGGACCGAATCTACAGCTCCTCCGCCCCTCTCTATTCTTTTCTCTCTGGCGAGCAACTGTCGTACATGGGGCCAGCACCGCCTCGAGCGGCGGAATGCCCTTGGGCCTCGTGCTGCTCGAGCAGCGAGCCACCTCGCCCTGCGTGTTCCTTTTGCACTGTATCGTTATCGGGCCGCGCGCCTAGGGTTGTGTGCTGCCTCGAGCGACGCACCCTCGATATGCGCTACCTTGAGGTGTGAACCCCCTCGGGATACGTACAACTCGGTGTATGTGTCGTCTCGTTCTCTGTGCCCCTTCGTTCTTTGTGTCGTCTCAGGACACGTACACCTCGGTGTGTATGTTTCCTCATTTTTTGTGCCAACTCGATCAACGTGCTACCTTGGGCAGCGGGTCACCTCAAGCCCCGCGCTGCCTCAGGCTTTTTGCCATCTTGATTTGTGCATCGTCTTATTTTTCGTATTTTGGCCTTTGTGTCTATCTCTTGATTCGTGTCGCTTCGATTTGCATGCATGTATCGATTTGAGTGCCGTATTGATTTACGTTCCACCTTGGACTATGTGCCGCATTGATTTGTGTGCTTCCTTGAGTCTCACACTGCATCGATTTACGTGCACGCACCGATTTGCCGTATTGATTCGTGTGCCATTTTGATATTCTTGATCCCTCGATCTTCGTGCACGTCTCAATTTACGTACACGTTTTGTTCCTGTTTGTCTCGATATTCATGTCATCTTGATTCTTGTACGCGTGTCCATATACGTGTATGTCTCAGTTTGTGTGTCTGTATCGATCTGCGTGCCTCAGTTTTCGTGCCAGATCCTTGTAATGCTTGTAGGACCTACGCAGTATAACCTTATGCTATCCCTTGTAATTATTCTATTATTTTATTATTTAATTCTAATGATTGTTTATTGTGTGTTCTGCAGACCCCGATGGACGTGCTAGCCTTGGATCCAGGACGTCGAAGACTTGCTTGCCTAGCCGAGCCCTCTAGGCAAGTATCCCTTGCTCATCGACGACTCTTGCCCTCCTGCTAGATTTTCTTGTATTTAATTAATCCACTAATTTGTAAATGTAAATGTATAACTGTGAGTAGTGTAGCATAGTAGTAGAACTGCCATGATTAGGATATTAGTTCGATATCGGGTCAAGATGTATCGGACAACTCGGACGGGTCGTCTACACCTCCAAGGACACGAGCACGACTCACAAGTATGGATTGTCCCCATATACCCCGTGTCTGACTCGCGGTCGGGTAACGGCTTTGGCTAACTGTTTCTGTGACTATGCTTGTGGATTGGATATGATTGTGGGTTTGTGATGCGCCATACGTGGCAATTCTTGCTGCATGTGTTGGCTTGGCGCCCAGCACGCATCGTAGTGCTGCTGGAGGCCGAGACTTAGTGTTCTCGGCTATGGTTTGGTTCCCAGTACGTATCATAGCGCTGCTGGAGGCTGAGACTTAGTGTTCTCAGTTTGTAATCCTATGGTGGGTTGTGCCGAGTGGTTGTAGCCCCAATTCGCAGGGAGCTCCCGTTCAGAAATTAAGAGGAGATTCTGCCGAATTTTCCAAAATTCTTTGTCGGAGATTTGGTTCGAAGATTTGGGCAGAATTATTCCTTGGTTTGCTGAAACCACCTCATGCACGTTTATTTTAGGATAGTATGCATGATCCCAGTGCCTGCTGGGTAGACTCATTACTAGATTAGTCGCCTAGCTACTTGACATGTCTTGTTCGTCGAATAGCGTAAGGAGCACGTTTCTGCTCGGGAGACGGTCTGCAACCCCGGTCCTTGTTTGGTTTAAGGGTTGTGGATCTAGTCCAGAGTGGTTCCTGTAATCCTTACCATTTTTTGGCGGCATTAATTATTCGACTCCTGTCCCCTGACCATTCGTTCTAGGAGTTATCCTAGTTTAGCCAGACAGGGTTGACAGTTGTCCTATGTATCAGGATTGTGACCTTTGGATATATCTAAGGATTGAGTATTATAGGGAGTATGATCCCGGGATATTGTTTTGGTAGACTCACATGGATTCTTGGATAGTGTTGCCATTTCTTTTTTAGATGATGTTCTAATTTGATCAGATATGACTGTGGATTCCTGGATTTTGATGATTGTGCGAGTGTTTCACGAAATGAGAAGAATATCGAGGGTATCATTATATGATTTTTACTCGACTTTCCAAGCGGCCAAAACCTGTTACCATTGTTGTATCTCGGTAGTTGGGAGACTTGGTTGCTGATAAGCATGTGATCATTGATTCAGAGGGTTCATATGAGCCCGAGGGCCTAGCATTGTTTATGGTGATTAGCGTAGTATCTGGTGATTGTATTTCTTGACCTGATTTCCATCGTAGATGGGAGGACTATTGATAGATTGATCCTGTAGATAGACCGACTTGATGATTAGAGCTGTAGGCTCCCATATGTGCTTGAGATGCTATTATAATAGAGATCCCGACCGTGTGCCTGACCTGATACCCATGACACGATGTGGGCAGATGACTTCATGTGACTGATTGATTGTCCTTGTTCCTGACATGACTACGTGTATCCGTGCTGTGATTTTCAGCTTACCCTTTGAGGTAATGGCCCAGTTATTGTACTGAGGTGCTTTCTATCTACTGTGCACTGAGGTGCTATTTCCCTATTTATATTACACTGCGGTGCCATCCTGTTATTCTAGTTATTATATGATTACCTATACGGGTACACTGGTAGTTGGCCTATAGTCTTAGCGTGGTCAGGTTAATTGATTGCTTGTTACATTACACTAAGAATAAATCACCAACTGGGACTCTAGATGTCGAATTCTTACTTAGCGTTCCCTTACTGAGGTACGACATCTAGGAGGATGATCATGTGACCACGACGTGTGATTCCGGATAACTGTAGGGATAATCTAGGCAATTTAAACTGGCAGAAGCATTGAGAGGGAACGGAATCTCGAGGTCGTGCAGTACTAGCCACTTATTTCGGCTAGCCACCACGGATATCGTTACCATCCGTATTAGAGGATGGCAGTATCTGGCTACTTTATGTATTATATATTATATGCTTGTCTTGTCTCGCATGGTGGCCTTACAAGGGATCGGTGCTTATCCTGCATTATTATATTTAGCCCCACTATCCCTGCTGGATCGGCACGATATGAGGATTCCTATATTTTTGCATTGTTGGGGTAGCCCAACCTCTACATAGAAAGCCGTAGGCATTTGAGTGGCCGCTTATTCACCTAAATTGTTTGGCTTGCTGCTTGCAAAGTTAGCTGGTATGTAATGTTGTCCCGGTCGGTGATTCATTCCCTTGTCCTTGTTCGGTGTAGGGATGGATTGTTGTTCTGAGAACAGACTACGAGTTCCAGTTGGTAATGCAGGTATTACTGGATGTTAGGGTGACTGTGACAATTATTGGTTATTTAGCTGCATTAGTTGTGGATTGTTATCGTGCGTTGGTACCACACAATTCTTACCCTCATTTATTATTCATATATGTTTTTCTGTCATATATTTATCATGCTAGTATTTTTGCCCGTCCTTGAGCCTTCCTTTCTAGTACTTGCTGTGGTTGGCCTGACCAACCCTGGATTGCTCCCAGATTGCCAGTGATCGACCTTGTGGATCTTCCAGACTTGACTTGGAGGATGTGCTTCAGTTCCAGACCATATTGGGACTTTGTGAAAAGGTATTATTGTCTATATTATTTTTACTGTAGACTTCATGATTATCGTATGAGTATTTTCTGCTTTCCATATGGTTCTCTCTCTTGCTGATTATTTCATTGTTAATGCCTATGGATATGAGATCAGATTTAGGCCATAGATTGATTGCATGCTAGGATATCCAACAAGATTGACAGTCGTAATCGCCGTATGATGTCTTCGTACCTTATACGGTGTAGCTAGCCTACGTTCGTCCCCATATTCTGGTACTGGGGCGTGACAGACACAAAGTTAACAAGTTTCTGATTGAGCCATTTGCACGTTGAAACGGAGGAAGGCGATAAGGCAAGTATTGAGTAAATTATACTATGTTTTGAGGTACGACCTCGATGTGGTTACACGAATAGGTTTTAAGACACGACTATGTTGTTGCATTACAAAGTAGACCAGGATTCTATGTCTTGAAACTGATCCTAAGGCAAGATTAGAAAGTCCACAAAAGAATAAGTCCTCATTCACTAAAAATAAACGTGTTGGCTTTGTATGGGTAGGCAAGAAGCTCCCTACCAGTACTGTTGTGTACTGACACCCCACCAGTTTGCATGCAGGTTATAGGTACTTGCTCGTTCGAGATGGAGCTCGCTTGGATGCGATGAGGCACGGAGTTCCTTGGCATTTTGAGGCGTACAGCCGTGTTGGATTCTTCACCTATATGAGACATAATGTATGGACATCGCCTTCTACAAGTTGTAAGTCTTGGTCTTTTATATTGAGAGATGAGAGAGAGTTGAGTGATTGTATTCATAGAGAAAGTGAGCCTGAGTTATTGTATTTTGGCATCATTCCTTTGTAATTCCGCTGTAATATCAATAAATAGGATTTTATTTCTATACATCTTGTGTTATTCAACTCCTTTGCTCGGGACTTTTGTGTGATGACCCCGTTGCTAAACTATAAAAGCAGTCGTTATGGTATTCACCTTGCCTAAACGCAAATTAGGTTCGTGTGGCATCACGCCCTAGTGAGGACGATCTGTTCTACGAAACCGGGGCGTGACAGTGCTCCCCGCGAATGAGAAATGAGGCATGATGTTGGGACATGTCATTGCACAACATTACGAGGACTTTCTTCTTCTTCGGAGTTACTTGCTTTGCTCTTGTGCTATATGCTCGTATTTGCGTATTTGCGAGACGAAGTTCCTCTTTTGCTTGTATGTTCATAGTGATTCCCCTTTTTCATAGTAGGGAAATTCTTCTTTATGTGGCCAAATTTCTTGTAATTGTAGCACACATGTTCTTCTTCTTTGACCTCATTCTTTTTTGGTTTGATTTCTCAATCTTCAAGAATCATCTGAAATTCCTGGAAATTAGGGCCAGCTCCTTATCGTCTTCAGTTTCATCTTCAGAGACCTTCTAATGATGTGCCTTGAATGCTTTAGTTTTTTTTGGGCATTGATTCTTCTTGCTCCTTGAGATTCAGCTCATGTGTCATCAACTTATCCATGAGTGTGTCAAGTCATGACAGTGAGGTCTTTTCCTTCTATGATCGTCTTTGCTTTAGGGTTACAGTTCGTAGTGAGTCCGCGAAGCACTTCGCGAATTTTTTCATGATTGTTATATTATTTGCCAAGAGAAGAGTAAGGATTAACAATAATAAAGAAACATGTAAACATTTGTGTAACGGTCTCATTAGGCTTTTTTTTGAAGGCCTCATATTCTTGTGTCAACCTACTATTTTTGGATTCCTTCACTTGTGAAGTTCCTTCATGAGTTATCTCAAGAAGTTTCCAAACATCATGAGAAGTAGTAAATGTAGATACTCTATTGAACTCAGTTATGTCTACTACACAAAATAAAGCATTAATAACTTTAGCATTAATACTAGACTAATTCTTTTCAAGCTCCATGTATCTGTCATGTGATTTTTTAACAAGATTGTCTTCTATAATAATTTTACCAGGTTTTTTGTAGCTATCAATAATAATAGACCATAAATCAAAATCTAGTAACGTTAGATAGAAACTCATGCATGTTTTTCAATACGTATAGTTGATACCATCAAATAGAGGTAGATTATTTGTGGATTGGCCTTCACCATTGTTGTCACGACCCGCACCCGCTTTTCGGGATACGAGTACGTAGCCAAGTCCAGCCTATGTCGCAGCATCGACTGTAGTATGTTGTCTAGACCTTAATGTCAATCTCAAAACAACAAAATCACATCTATTTGCTCATTCACAATAATTATTCAATTACAAATCCAATAATGTATTGAAATAAGATTAGAAAACAAACCCGCTAAATATTTAAATAAAAGAACTATCTAATCTATCTAGAATCTAAGGTTGGCCTCCAAGGTCTTTATTCCACTCGTATGGTGCATCGCGCATAAGATAGCAAGTCGCCTGCAATGATCCAATCAGGAAAGGAGCAAAGTACAACCCTATTGCAATAATGTAACTCAATATAAAATAAGCTAGACAAGTAGAGACGTAGTAAAAAATAAAGAAAACATGCATATGAACTGAAAACAATAAACATGTACAATAACATGTATGACAAGACAACTAGAAAATGAACATGTACAAGTAAAACAGACAGTGCATTTGAAATATTTTTTGACATGTGAACGGCTGGACTAATACGGCACATCATATAAATGGCTATCCATATTATAAGATACGTCTAACCCATACGTTAGGTGTATGATGTTCACATACCTACTTAGCATTTCTCATCCCGACTCACTAACACAATAATAACGAGCAATGGTACAACAAATCCTACCGTGTCACAATCGTGTCTCAACTAGATACCAATAAAAAATACAATAATGAATAGCATTATAATGTAGTAAGAACATAAAGCAATAGTGTGCTTGCCTCGATTAGTTTGGCGTTCACGTGTGCGACACAATCTCGATTTTGTTGGTAATTATGGCTAATCGCTACTAATTTGGTGAATCACCGGCCATCTATAGGTTCTATAAAATAAACAAAATAATAAACTATTTATTTAATTTCTGGAAAATTAGTATGATATAAAACTATGTGTCACCTTCCCAAAACATCAAACGGTTCGCAAAACGGAGTTCGGGATCTCCCGAAATCTTGAAAACAGTGTGACATCAATTTTTTGGACAACTGACACTCAAATAATTTTTCAGAAATTCACGTTCATAATTACATAAAATAATTTATAGATTTGGAAAGCTAACCTCGATGCGGTTCCAACAAAAAACTAGAGGTAAAGTGGAGCCCAGAGTTGGTCGCAACGGCTTCGCGAAGTTGCTATAGCTTCTAAAAAACGAGGCTGAATTTATGACAAATTTTGGGCTATTTTGGACGAAAATGAGAGAATTTTGAGAAAGAAAAAGATGAGAGATGTTCATAAGGATATATATAATGGGTAGAAATCACCTAATTAGGATTAGAGAATAAGATTGGAAGGATTTCCATATTGGAAGAAAATAAAGAAAAATCGCTACTTAAATAGATGGAGATTGACACATAATTTCCTAATTTGGAATTGTCAAAAATCTAATGAATAAATCTTTCCATTAAATTCAAATCAAATCAATCTCAAAACTATATTTATCAAATCTCAATCCATAATCAGTTACAATAATAATTTAGAAAAATATCAGTGTTATCAAATAAAATTTATAGTCTATTTGCATAAATCCAAATATTATAAAAATAATTTAGTAAATGTTTTTATTGGTCAAAGATAATAATCATTAATTTCAAAACTAAATTAATCAAATCTAAATATAATATTTGATTACAATAATATTTCAAAATAATATTTAATATTATCAAATAATATTTAAAACATATTTTCTAAAGTCAAATCTTAAAATAATTTGGCAAATCTTTTGTCATTCAAAAATATTTATAATTACCTTTTATAGAAATTCAAATAAAAAAATTTTAATACAAAATATTTAAAATAAAATAAATACAATTTTGAAAAAGTTTGGGAACAGGGGTTACAAATCTACTACCTTAAAAAACTTTCGTCCTCAAAATTTCAAATGGTATGACTAAGTACGAGTAGGAATCAAAAATGAAACGGTTAATGATTAAATTCAGTCAAGCGTAATTCTGAATAGATCGATAGCTAAGATAATATGCGATTTGGCACAATCAAGAATATAGTCAAAATAGTCTAGTCATGTTTGAAAAAATCGTTTAGGAATGATCAAAATTGAAATCATTTCGGCACAATAAAGTACTTAACCAAAATCATTTAGGCACGATCATAGAATCAAGATCTAGATACGATTATGAATTTAGTGGAATGAAATCAAAATAGGTTTAAATGACTACTAGGAAACCAAATGTCGATTCAAGAATAGAAAGATAAGAAATAAAGAAGAGTGCAGAAATTTGTGAACCATGAAAGTCAATAGTCATATGCCAAAAGGATATAGTCTCTATAGTATCCAAAACCGTATGTATATTTGAAGTCATTTTACCGAGAATCCATGTCCCGTCAATGTACACTTGGCTGCAGTGAACTCTTGGTTCCATAACTCAAATAATAATAGGTGACCGAATATTCTGTCAACTTTATCCAATATTGACATAACTCAAAAGATCAAAAAGATACAATTAGGACATAGTTTTAATAATATTCGAAAACTTATGCATACTTGAAACTACTTCAACTTAGGGTCATACCTCGTCAGTGCGTTGCTAGCTGCAGTGAACCCGCAGTCTCTATATTTCAGATAAATGGCTGCAGTGCACATCTGCCTTGCCATAGTAAGTTTACCGAATATTCTTTCAACTCTGTCCATAAGAATTTTCAAAGGACCTTCTAGAAATTTAAACAAGTTGATCATTATAGAAAAAGTGTAAGTATTTATCCTTGAAGTGAAAGTATCAAAAAAAATTGAAAATCAAGCGATCGATAAGAAAAAATGACCAAAGACGAGAAGTAAAAATTCCTAATTTCTATTTCTCTAATATTCAAGGATCGAGGAAAAAACATATATATCTTGAATTTCAACAAAAACTAACTTGGAATTAATATATGGATAATTGAATTAGGTTAGGCTCAAAACTCAATGGATGGAAATATAATATTAACTCTTAGAAAGAAAAAATTACTTATGGCCAATGGAAAATAAATAAGAAATATAGACCTTACGATATGATGATAATGTTTAGATAGTGCAGAAAATAAAATTTAAACCAATTATCATGGTCAGGACTTGAATTCTAGGCAGTCCTAATTTATCAAATAAATAGTCTACCCACCTTTGATCCTACCATCATGTCAAAATGCAATAATATATATGTTGGCCCATTCCATGGTCACACCCAATTTTAATAATCGACATGAACTTAAGTCAATACATAAAATATACGAATTATTGCTAATCATTTCAGGATGTGCGAAATCAATATCAACAAGCGTACTACTGCATCATCAAGCACGTAAATCATCAGTCTGAAGTTTATTCTCTTTGGAATCCAGTCCGAGTCATTTTACAATTTATTATGTATTTTATCTTTATTGAGTCTAGGACATAAATTGTAAGATCGACTAGGTAATACTGGCTTAGGTTAATCTTAGTCTACTTTTCCATAAAGCCTACCTATTCATATTCCATCCACCAAAAAGTTTAATTTCAGTTTTGCAATAGAATTTGACAAATGTTCTATATTTTCCTAGACATAACTCAAACCGAGTTCCCCCTAGTTCGGTCTGTTTAAATTCAAATATTTGTTGCCTCTAAATCTGCATGCAACGTTCATATGCGAGATCTTTGCATCAGAACTCTACCAGAACTATGTCCGAGTTCGGTCCCAGAAAACACCTATAAATAGAAGAGAGTTTTTCATTTCAAATCACTCATTCATTCTTCATCTTCTCTTCTCTATTCAATAAGTGTTTTTACCCGATCAAAAGTTTTCATATCACACCTACACTCCTCTTAGCCAAAAGCCAGTAATATCTATTTCGATTTAGAGTCTTTTGGTTCTCAAGAGTTGTAAAGAGGTTGTTCAAAGTACAGCAATTATCTTTGTTGTGGAGCCGGTCGTGCGCTCGTCACCAAGCACGGTGTTGTGAAGTTGGTCGTGCACTTGTCACCAAGCACTGTGTTGTAAGAGACTGCAAGCTCTCAATTAGCTTGTGCCTTAGTAGATTAACATCGAACAAGAGTACTCGAGACTGGATTAGTTCTCTCAGAGGGATACCAGTATACATCGCTGTGTCACTGAGTTTAATCTCTCTATCTCTTGTTTTATTTATTTACTGTCTCTTATTTACTGCCATAGTTATCTGTTTAAAAAATTTTCTGCTGCAATCGCACTCACTCTATTCACCCCCTCCCTCTAGAGGTGCTCAACGGTCCTACAATATCCTTCTATAAAAATTCCTCAAGTAACCTAATAGGGTTTAGAATTCAATAAATTCCTACATAAATCACAATGGCCTATGTAACAACCTTAACTATCCATCAGTCAAATTGAATAAGGGCTTCCCTATGGTATACCTAGTCCTAGTCATTCTCCTAAAATCAAATCAATCCTAATTATGAATGAGCACTTCCTAATCGCAGGCTCGTAGTAGTATGAGTAATATAGGTACTACCATGAGTTCGCACAATTTTAAGACAACAGATCTGCATGGGCCACCAAAAAAATTTGTCACAACCCGTACCCGCTTTTCGGGATACGAGTGCATAGCCAAGTCCAGCCTACACCGTAGCATCGGCTGTAGTACGCTATCGAGACCTTAATGTCAATCTTAAATACAATAAAATGGCATCTATTTGCTCATTCACAATAATTATTCAATTACAAATCCGATAATATATTGAAATAAGATTCGGGAATAAACGAGCTAAATATTTAAATAAAAGAACTATATAATCTATCTATAATCTAATGTCGGCCTCCAAGGTCTCTATCTCCACTGCTATGGTCTATAGCGCATAAGATAGCAAGTCACCTGCAACAATCCAGTCAGAAAAGGAGCAAAGTACAACCATATTGTAATAATGTAACTCAATACAAAATAAGCTAGACAAGTAGAGACGCGGTAGAAAATAAAGAAAATATGCTTATGAACTGAAAACACTAAACATGTACAAGAAACCACTAACAAGAACAGGTATGACATGACAACTAGCAAATGAACATGTACAAGTAAAACAGACAGTGCGTTTGAAATACTTTTCGACATCTGAACGGCTGGACTAATACGGCACATCATATAGATGGCTATCCATATTATAAAGTATGCTACCCCATACGTGAGGTGTATGACTTAGCTATCCACATTAACATTCATTAGGGTTTGTTCACATACCTACATAGTATTTTCCCTCCTAACCCACTAACAAAATAATAACGAGCAATGATACAACAAGTCATATCGTGTCACAATCATGTCTAACTGGATACCAATAAAAATACAATGATGAAGAGCATTATAATATAGTAAGAACATAAAGCCATAGTGTACTTACCTCGATTAGTTTGGAGTTGACGTGTGTGACACAATCTAGATTTTTTTGAAAGTTGTTGTAATTATAGCTAACCGCTACTAATTCGGTGAATCATCGGTCATCTATAGGTTCTACAAATTAAAAAATAATAAACTATTTATTTAATTTCTAAAAAATTAGTATGCTATAGATCTATATGTCAGCTTCCTAAAATATTAACCGATTCACAAAACGGAGTGCGGGATCTCCAAAAATCTCGAAACATACACATAAAGAGTTAATGATCAATATATCATATTGCTAATATAACTTCTTCTTCTCCATTCTCTTTTCTTTTTCTTTAAGGATCTGCTTGGCAATGGTACTTTCATCGATTTTAGATTTTTTGAGGCAGTCATATATAAAGTGTTTAAAAAATCTTGCTTGGTAATTTTTTAAGTCACTCGTTTTGGTCGGCTTAAAAATTTTCCAAAACTATTGTAACATAATTTTTGGTATCTGTATAAACACAAAACATGGGAATATTTTGAGGGTTTCTATTTTTCTTCTTCAATTTATATCCTGATAAAAAAGATAACTACAACTAGTAATACACTACCATATTTTTTTACTGCTCATCTTTGTTTCTCTTGAGGTCCCAATTGACGGCTACTTCTTCTAAAATATGAATTTTTTTAGATTTTACGGTCTATTTGATGCGTATTAAATGTTTTTTTCTCAGCATTTATTATTTACTACTTGCCAAACTATTTTATGTTTATAAGTTATATGAGTGTATAAAAGCATCCACAGTAGATACACTCCAAACACATACTCCAAGTTATTGAAAATTGTGTTAATGATTACTTTTGATGTGTCTACTTGATATTGGCACACAATGGTATACTCCAAATTAATATCATTCCTCTTTTTTCTCTTTATTTTTCTTCTATGTTTGGTAATATTTTTTATCCCTTTTTCTTCTCTTTATTTTCCTTCCCTTTTTTTTGTAATAATGGTTAATTTGGTAGGCCAAGAAATTAATGTAGCAGAGCTAGAACACGCTCCAAATCTAGAGTGTCTTTTAGCTTTCTAGCAATTTTCAAGTATGGACAAGTGCCCATTGCAGCCTTCAAGTGCTACAAAATATAAAGTCAAAATGTAGCACTTGAAAATTTTTCCACTGTGGATGCTATAAGCTATTGTTTGGAATGACAATGATATAATATTTCATTGGGAGGGCTTTTGTTTATATATATGGACTTATAAATAATTTTATTATTTTAGATTTTTTTCATAAATGTTCTTTAATGATTTACCAAACTTGAATTAAATTGGTTTAAAAGCTGGTAGTTAAAATCGTCAAATCTCTCATAATCGGTACTTTAAAAATAACTCATTGTTACTATAATAATTCTCAACTAGATCTTCCGTTTGGTAGGAAGGATAAAAATTGGGAGAAAAGAAAATGGATAGAGTTAAACTTTCCATCCATATGGAAAGGAAAGATTATTTACTTTATTTATGTTAAGTAAAAGGAAAAGAAAATATGATGGATACACCTTCCTTTGTTTGGTATGGTAGAATTTTTTTTAATAAGCATCAACTTTGTAGGACCGTTGAGCACTTCTAGAGGAGGGTGAATAGAGTGTGTGTGTGTGTGCAGCAAAATAATAATCACCACTTAAAAATATTTATGGCAATGACTAAACAAATATGGAGCATGCAGTATATAAGTAAATGCGTAAAGTAAATGAGTTGAGAAGAGCAAACGCAAACACCAATATTTATACTGGTTTTCCTCTGAGAGGACTAGTCCAGTCTCGAGTACTCAACCCGATATTAAATACACTATTTGAAATAGAGATTATACTACGTGTTTTGCTCCGAAGAACACGCCAACTTCAACACCGTCGTGTTTTTATCCGAAGCCCACGAACAAACTTCAACACCGTTCTGAAGAAAGCTTTTATACTCCAAGCTTGTACAACTCAAATACTCCTAATCGGAAACCACCGGCACTTAGAAGAATAGGAGTTGTCTTGGGAATAGGAAGATTTAAAGCACTTGGTAAATAGGAAGACTTTAGAATAGATAGAGAAGATGAACAAGGATTGAGTGTATAGAAATAACAAAATCTTCTCTATTTGTAGAAATTTTTGAGACAGAGTTCGGACAGAACTCGGTAGGGTTAACGTTCATAATTTTGAATGTTGCAGATCCAAAGGAGTAGAAATTTGCTGCTGACCAGGAGACATTCAAGTGGACCGAGTTCGGACCGAGTTCAGGCAGAACTCTGGCCGAGTTCGGTTCCTTTGGTTCTGGTTCAACCTAAGTTGATTTTTGGTTCAATTGGGTTTGGTTCGGTTTAAAAAACGAATCAAAATAGGTTGAGATAGACTTCTAATTGCCAGTGATCCCGACTCACAAATAATCTAGACTCAATAAATAGAAAATTACAGAATAAATATGAAAATCAATAGCCCATATGATAATGCCTTTTTCTTGACATTAAAGAAGCATTTTTCAGCGGAACCCTCGATGCGAGGCCCCGGATAGGTCGTTGGGTGATTCAGAGAAATCTTCTTGTATAACGTCGTCTTTGGCCTATCATTAATTCTTCATTGCATATGTCCTGCTTTGACAAAGCTTGATCATACTTACTGCATGTCATACAAGAACATGTTAGACGAATAAAGCAATATGATACAAGCATAGCAATATTGATATAGTGAACATAAGGACAATGCTATGTTTAAGTAGCAACAAGATAGTGATTATATGAATATTAGTGACTTCAATAGTTAAACTTAATTGATTAGACATATTCAAAAATATGATGTAATCATTGGGCTAACAATCTCCTCCTTTTTTATTATGGCAAATCGGTTAAGTTTAAGAATTATGGCAAATCGGTTAAGTTTAAGATATATACAATAGATGCATGTATCACTAATAAACACATACTACTAGAATATTGTGTGCTAACTTAAACTTATTTCTCCCCCTTTGACATGATCAAAAATAATCTCCCTCGTAATAAGAGATAAAACGAACTCAAGCATAAGTAAAGGAGGAAGGCAAAAATAATCATGATTAAGGATTAGGAGAACAGTGTAGTGACAAGTTTAGAAATTTGTATAATTTAAAGTATAAAAAAACTTATCAAAACACAATATAGTTGGTTGAACTTAGAAAAAGAAAATCAATTAATACATAGTTTACCAACTAGAAATTCAAAAATGACATTCAAAACTCAATATAATGAATAAAATGAAACTGTAGTTTTGAAATAGATACCAATAACGTAGAAATCACTTATTGGTCATAATTAAATCATGAGAAATTTACAAATCTAGTATATACAAACAAAAGCAAAACAAAATGACACTTTTAACAATGATCACAAGAAAATATGATCCATAATTTGCTCATACAAATTAGTGAATCAATTCCATATAGAGTATAATCATCAAAAAAAAATTAAAATAAATATACTAGAATCTATGAAAAATCTATATCAAAGTTCATGCATTTGAATTCAGTTATCTTGTCATGATATATGTATATCCATTAGATAAACATGAAGGTAATGAAGACAAAATAATTTAGAAGGAGAAATTCAGTCGACTTGAATGCTCCCCCGCCAAGTATGATCGGTCTAAATATAGATAATCATGAACTTTGAGATAAATTTCAATAAGAAAAACCAAAATTAAGTTAAACTCAAAGAAAAATTAAATATATAATTAAATATATTTGGCAAGATAACTTTTAGAAACTCAAATAGAATGAGAGAATCAAAAAAATAATAATCATCATCATATATTCTCTCATAAATCCAATACAAATTCAAATATCATGAACAACTTAACAAGATATTTAAGTAAAGGAACATATGTCCATGATGAACTAGGTATACCACATATTAAGGGCATAAAAAAAATTGAAACAATTAATTTGCTCCCCCTTAAAATATGTGTATTCTAGTTCTGAAGTAATTTAAATGCAAGAAAAACAAATAACCATAAGATCTAAGGAATATCCAAGATATCCATCTTTCTTCTATTTGTTCAAATACATATAAAGTTCAAAACTAAAAACAAAATATCATCTTTAGGCAATTAAAAGAAAAATCCAATAAATAAATGCTTAAAGATGAACAGACAAAATTTGTCTCCAAATAAAATATGTCTCAAAAAATTCAAGACAATAAAGGATTTTTGAAAACTGTTTCAATGCAAATAACAGACAGATTCAACAAATCAGGGACAATTCAAAAAGACTTTTGAAATGCAGAATTTATTATGAAAAAATAGTCTTAATAAAAGTTCAAATGCGTCTATTTAGTCTTCAGACTGACAGCTGACGGTTCGAATTTTTATATCATGAAAACAGTTTCAATAAAAGAATCTATAGATCATAGATAGTCTATTTGAACAAATAAAATAGGACTAGTTAAATGTCTAAAGAAAAATGTATTCTAGATATATGGCATGTCAAGGAGATAATTGATTTGAAATAATTAATTACTCCACCTTTACATGGCTATATAAAAAAATATTGACAAAATTTAAAAATCAGAGGAATATTTTCAAAAGTATGAACTAATTCCAAAATATTAGATCTTTTTATCAACGTTCATTTCTTCCCTTTTAAAGCCGTCGTACGGTATCCATCAGATAACCGTAGGGTTAAAGAAAAGAAACGCTTTGAGAAGGAGAAATTCACCGACTTCTCCCTCTGAAAGAGTTACTATTGTAGACAGTAAATAACTTGAATAAGTAGTAATATAAAGCTTAATATCATGAATATTACACAAGCTAAAGAAAAAAAAATCAAAAGACCATAATATTCAATGAGTAATCAAAAGTTCATAAAGTCTGAATATTAAAAGATAGAAATATTGAATATATCAAAAGATGACAAATATTAACCTATGGAAGATCAATATATGTTACCTTTTGTTTAATAAAATGTTGTCCATCAAAGCTAAAATTCAAAATCCATCAGATAACAATTGCAACTAGATCTCAACAAATCTTTAGGTTATAAATAGTTGATTAATCTTGGATTAGCTGTAGGGGTACTGTCCTAGCTAACGGGAGTTCACCGCGGAACAATTAAGTACCGCTTTGCTTTGGCCATAGCCATGGTGACAGACAGACCCTTTATAGGCTTGTACCAAAAATAAATCTCTTCTTTAATAACCGAGGATTTAAGAAGAATTAGTGCAATATGAAATAAATTATATTATATGGACTAAAAAGAAGTCTTAGAACAATGTAACATACGGTTTAAGATGTATCAATTACATTTATCCATATGTGCTACAAAATTATTGGGTAACAATAAAATATAAAATATTTGTAAATAAAAATGTAGGGCCTAGATACGCTGATGTATTCTGGAATTTAAGGGACTGGGTTCAGTACCTTGGATCCAGAAGTAGACGATAGTTGCAAATAGACCTTAATAAATCCTAAGCCTATAAAGTATTGATCACTTCGGGTTAGCTGTAGGGGCCGGTTCCCAGCTAGCGGTAGTCCGAAGACTAATACACCGTATCACTTTAGGCTATTTATACCTGTATGACAGAAGAACCCTTTCGGCTTATTCCCAAATTGATCTATACTCTTAAGAACTTAGATTTAAAGGAATATATATAGTATCATCAAATAACATCAAAATCTAGAATCCCTAAATATAAAAGAAGTAAATACCTAAATAATGGTTTATCAAGATTAAGATACTAAAGAAATTAAATAAGAGTCATGTATCCAAACTGTCAACCAAAAAGCCAAAAAAAATATCATTAAAATAGGCTTTGAGGAAGAAGCTAATAAGAAGAAGAACATAAATTTGTTCAAAATAATCAATAGTTAAAGTATGAGATAAGCACAAGTTTGAAACTGCTTTTTTTTAAAAAAAAATAATATAGAACTTGAACTTAACTCATATATCCCATAAAGAAAAATATATATTAATATAAGAAACATATGAGCAATATATGAATGACAATAAATTATTCATGTATCATTAATAAGTATCACATGATAAAAAAAAATGCATAAATATGCTTTATCAGACAACGATGTAATTGATTCATAAGAAGTTAATCAAAATAAAGTATGAGAATCAATAGTGAATATATTATGCAAGCACAAGGTTAACAAGGCTTGTGCTAAACATACATAGTCACAAAATACTGGTCAAAGTAAATATGCTATGTTAAAGACAAATCAGTAAGAAATGACCATAAAAGAATATTAATGACGAAGAGTCAAAAACATATTAACTAAAAAATTAAGCTCCAATAGACTAGAGTGGTATGCATGCTTCAAGAATAAAGACTAATAGTAAAGAGAATACATAGACAAATGTGTTACAATAATAAAAGATGAGTAAAATACTATTTAGTGTGAACTAAACTTTTAAGCTAAATAGCTAGTCATGCTAGGATTATATCTCAATAAACAATTTAAAAGATATCAATGAAAGTTAATAGCAAGACATCAGTCAGAATATGGTAGATATAAAAAACTATTTATAAAGCATGTTACCGAAGTGGTTCTAGTGACCACACTTATGTTGGTGCAATTGCATGGAAGATGACCTTTGTAGCTTTGCAATCACCAACACGTTCCATGGTTCTATGGTTCAGAATAAGTAGCCCCACCTGAAATATTAGGTGAAGACTTTGGTATCCAATACTTGGATCCACATTTGTTAGCTTTGGGAACCCATTTGTACAAGTTCATATCAACTAGGTTTCTAATCTGACAATGATTAGAAACATGTCCATTCATACCACAATAATGACAAAAAGTATTAATAGTGCTATGTATAGTAGTATGAGAACGTGCAGTGGTGTGATATGTTGTACGTGGATGCTTATAATAGAAAGTATAGTTGTGTGAAGCTTTAGCTTTGCTTACTTCCTTTATAGATGATCTAACATGTGTGACTTTGTGATGTGCTATGTGTCTTGTCTTAGACTGAGTCGTAGGTTGTGCTACCTGCTTTTCCAGTCTAATTTCTAACTTTTTAGAGTTAGCACAGATCTCATCATATTTAGCAGTAAGAGCATCAATTCTACATGAAGCAATAGAATACTCCTTTTCTGATTCTAATTCCTCCTTAAGTTTAGTATTTTTTTGAGTGCTTTTCTCAATGCAATCAAGTGCTTCATGCAATCTAGACTTAAGTGTGGAAATCTCAGTAGAATTATCAAAAGGAGAAGTATTTTCAGCATCATTCAATAAGCAAGTAAGCTTTTCATTCTCACGCTTGTATGATAGAATATTCTTTCTAGCTTTCTTATACTTATCTAGAACCTTCTTGTAATCAGTAAATAAATTATGGAAAGCATCAGATAATTTATCATAAGAGAATTCTTTCTCTTCAAGAAGGGGATTATTTTGTACCTCGCTAGATAATGCCATTGTGCATATATTTGCAGCTTGACGAGGTCTATCTTCTTCTTCTGAGTAGCTTGCTTCACTTTTGCACCATATGTTCGTGGTAGCGTACTTGTGAGTGATAGAACTGGAGATTCCCAGGACCCTTCCTTTGGTGTGCGTATTGATCGATAGAAAGTTAAACAGATCTAATACGTGTTCTAACCCTTCATAGGCGAAAACTAGGGTTCACGAATTATACCTGCGGTGGAAAGGAGACAAGTAATTCCTGGCAATCTCGAGGACGACCCCAAGATCTTCCTCGAGTTGGACGTCGTATGGGCGACGATCTCCCAACCTTTTCTTCTCCTTGGCAGCCCTCTCTTTCTCTCCTTACGTGAATCACGAATTTAGAGAAAATTTCAGATTTCTGATCAGTAATCTGGCGGCCAGAGAATAGAGGATATATATAGGCTACGGTAGGGACCATGAGGAGAAATTAGGGTTAGGCCTCCTAACGGATCTGAATATCCCGTGTTCAGCCCGAATACACAATCCAGGCCCATTAACAATAGCTCGGTCCACTAATGAGCTATTATTGCACTACCTCCCTAATTCCAAATTATGTTTGTGGGCTCCTTTTATTATATGCTCGTTTGGCTCCCCATGTTAAGATATCGTATATTCGTCGATCAAATTAAGTTACTGACAACTATATTGATTCGACATCTTTTATCCTTAAGTAGTACCTCTCAACTTTATTTGTCATTTCGGATATAATCCACCTGCAGGATTTATATGACAATCCTTATGAGCTCCTTAAGAGGACATCATCAACCCGATGTATCGGGACATAGATTCCATTTATAATCAACAGCCCGTCATACATACAATGTTATTACCCAATTCATAGAGGTTGTTGATCCATAATGAATCTCACTCTTTTATGAGTCAAAGTAATGCACACTGCATATACATGTCCGTTATTATATCCGGATTAAGAGCAGAAGCATCCATAATAACAGAGGTGTTTGTTCTCTTATGTAGTCAGTACAAAGAGAACAACCTCAAGTGGTCCTGTTCAATACACACAAAGTGTACTAGTGTAAACCTATAGTCAAGATATACTAATACCAGATTATACTACAACCTTTCCAATAGATTATCCAAGTCCATCTAGGTTGTGAACTATTTATATACTCCATAGAAAACTGATAATATGATCTTCTGTGTGACACCACACACCATATTAGCTACAATATAGAATATCAGACATTTGTATTAACACTTGCAACAAATACAATATGCAAACATTTGCCCATATGATTCTCATTCAAAATTTAAGGAAATAAGGTTACTACAAAAGTGATGCTTTTAGTATATAACCCTAACAATCTCCCACTTATACTCAAAGCATTGCTTTTCAGTATACTGTTACAAATCTCCCACTTATACTTAAAGCCATGCTGCTACACATCTGACTCCCATTCCCTCAACATGACTGTCAAAAGCCTTAGCTTGTAAGCTTTTTGTAAAGGGATCAGCTAGGTTTTCGGCTGATGCTATCTTGATCACAGCAACTTTTCCTTTCTTTACAAAATCTCGTATCAGGTGGTACTTGAGCTCAATGTGTTTGTCTGTCTTATGGGCTCGTGGTTCCTTCGAGTTTGCAACTGCACCACTATTATCACAATAAAGTGAAATAGACTAAGGCAAACTAGGTACCACATCCAAGTCTAACAGAAAGTTTCTGAGCCAAACCGCTTCTTTGGCTGCCTCAGAGGCTGCCACATACTCGACTTTCATGGTGGAATCAGCAATACATTTTTTGCTTGATACTCCTCCACACAATGGCTCCATCTCCCAAAGTAAACACATAACCTGAGGTAGATTTTCTGGAATCCCTATCTGACTGAAAATCTGAGTCTGTATACCCCAAGGGAACTAAACTATCTGCCTGGTAAACTAGCATATACTCTTTAGTCCTTTTCAGGTACTTCAAAATATTCTTTACGGTAGTCCAGTGCTCTTGTCCTGGGTTAGATTGATATCTGCTGAACATGCCTACGGCAAAGCAGATGTCTGATCTCATACATAGCATTACATACATTAAGCTTCCTACTGCTGAAGCATAAGGAACTGCCTTCATGTTCTCTATCTCTTTAGGTGTCCTCGGACACTGCTCCTTTGATAGAGCAATTCCATGTCTAAAAGGTAAGAAACCTTTCTTAGAATTTTGCATACTAAAACGAGTTAGTACAGTATCGATATAGGAAGCTTGGGATAGGTCCAACATCCTTTTCTTGCGATCTCGTAGAACTTTGATCCCAAGGATGTGACCTACTTCTCCCAAGTCCTTCATATCAAACTGTTTGGATAACCATACCCTTACATCAGATAATACCTTCACATTGTTTCCAATGAGCAAGATGTCATCCACATAAAGTACTAGGAACACCACCACGTTTCCGTCACACTTTCTGTATACACATGATTCATCCTGACATTGATCAAATCCATAGGATTTTATCACCTGATCAAAATATATGTTCCAAGATCTGGAAGCTTGCTTAAGTCCATAAATGGACTTCTTGAGCTTACAAACAAGATGCTCCTGGCCCTTTTCAATGAACCCGTCTGGTTGCTTCATATAGATGTCTTCCTCAAGACTTCCATTAAGGAAAGCTGTCTTGACATCCATTTGCCAAATCTCATAATCGAGATGAGCTGCAATAGATAAAAGAATCCGAATAGACTTAAGTATGGCTACAGGAGAAAAGGTTTCCTCATAATCGATACCCTCTCTTTGAGTAAAACCTTTTGCTACAAGCCGAGCTTTAAAGGTTTTAACCTTACCGTCTGATCCTCTTTTTCTCTTATAGACCCACTTGCATCCAATGGCTTTTACACCAACGGGTGGTTCTACAAGCTCCCATACCTGATTAGAATCCATAGATTCTATTTCAGATATCATTGCTTTTTGTCAAGACTCTGCATCTTTATCTTGGAGTGCTTCATTGTAGGTACAGGGATCATAATCTTGTTCCTCAGGGACGAAGTCTGACGACTCATCCAAGAACATATATCTATCAGGTTGTATCACAACCCTCCCACTACGACGAGGCACTATCGGTTGTGGTGTAACATTTGTGACATGTTGTGCAGTTATTTGTGGTTCATCCTCTTGTACTGTTGGTACTGAAGTACTTGGTCTCTCACGTCTCAGTTCTTCTATAACAACTCTACTTGTGGATTTATGGTTCATCACATAGTCTTCCTCTAAGAATCGGGCATTGGTGCTAACAATGACCTTCTGATCCTTAGGACTATAAAATAAACCTCCTTTCGTTCCTCTTGGATGGCCTACAAACAAGCGTACTTCTGTACGAGATTCCAACTTATCTGTTTTTCCATTCAGCACATATGCTGGACTACCCCAAATGCGAACATGTTTCAGACTAGGCTTACGCCCAATCCACAACTCTGTGGAAGTAAGAGGTACTGACTTAGAAGGAACCAAGTTCAAAATATAAGCTGTAGTCTCAAAGGCATATCCCTAAAACGAATCTGGCAAATCCGAATAACTCATCATTAATCTAACCATCTCCATAAGAGTTCTATTCCTTCTTTCGGCTATACCATTCTGTTGGGGCGTTCCAGGTGCAGTCAATTGGGATGCAATCCCAGCCTCTGATAAATAATCCCTAAACTCTCCAAAGAGGTACTTGCCACCATGATCTGATCGTAATGACTTGATACATTTTCCATGACGTTTCTCCGTTTCAGCCTTGTACTCTTTAAATTTATCAAAGCACTCAGACTTACGGCGCATCAAATAAATGTATCCATATCTTGAATAATCGTCAATAAATATGACAAAATATTCAAAGCCACCTCTAGCTTGGATAGTCATGGGTCCACACAAATCAGAATGAACCAATTCCAACACATCTTTGGCCCTATACCCTTTTGTCGTAAAAGACCTTTTGGTCATTTTACCTTCCAAGCAGGATTCACAGACTGGTAGTGCCTCCACTTCTAATGAACTCAAAGGTCCATCTTCAACCAGTCTTTGAATCCTTCTTAGGTTAATATGCCCTAATCGCAAGTGCCAAAGATATGTTTGGTTCATACAAGAAGGTTCTTTTCTCTTATTTAAGTTAGATGACATATTATTCATTTCCATAAGTTGCATTGTGGGCAAAATAGGATTAATGACATACAAATTATCAACTAATGCACCAGAACAGATAAAATGTTTATTTTTTCTAATAACAATATTGTCATTAAAATAAACTGAATATCCATCCTTAACTAACATAGAAACAGAAACTAAATTCCTTCTAAGTGAAGGTGCATAAAGACAATCTCTCAATGTCAAAGACTTATTTCTACCAAAAGATAAAGTAACATCTCCTAATGCAACGACCGATACTTTTGTAGCATCACCCATGAACAAGCATATCTCTCCATCACTGAGCCGTCTGGTTTCCTGGAACCCCTGCAATGTATTGCAGACATGATTAGTGGCTCATGTATCTACACACCAGGTGCCGGTAGATAACACCGCTAAACATGTTTCAACTACTAGTAAATGAGATATACCTTCTTTGTTCCCTTGTTTGAGAAGTAGACAATCAGTCTTCCAATGTCCTGACCCTTTGCACTTGAAACATTTGCCTTTTGACTTTTTCATCGCGCTTTGAGGTCCCATGCCCTTCTTTGCTGAGTTTGCCTGTTTTTGAATGTTATTCTTCTTCTTACCGCCTTTTGGCTTAGAAGTAGAAGCCTTTTCAGAAACAAAAATATGACCACTCTGTCTAAAGAGAGATTCAACATCCTGTAGCTCTTTTGCAAGTTCTGCCAAACTATACAACCTTTTGTTCATGTTGTAATTAAGGCAGAAATTGTCAAAACTTTTAGGCAGAATCCCGAGAATGATATCGACCTGGGATTCCCCATCGATTTCAGCTCCAAGGATCTCCTTCTCATTCAGATGACCCATCATCTTGAGAACATGATCCCTTACTGGTGTACCCTCAGCCATTTTTGTATTCATCAAATATTTCATAGCAGACTGCCTAGCTGCTCTACTCTGATGTCCGAAGAGTTCCTTGAGGTTATACATCATGTCATAAGCTGTGGCCATGGCCTGATACGGATGTTGCAGTACATTTGACATAGATGCCAGAAAATAACACCGCGCCATCTCATCTGCCTTTTTCCACTTCTTATAAGCCTCTTTGAACTCTTCATCAGAGTTAGCATCAGGCTTAGGTGGGCATTCCTCAACAAGTACATATTTGTACTCCTTAGCAATCAGAATAATATCCAAATTACGTTTCCAGTCAATATAATTAGGTCCAGTAAGTTTGTTTTCTTTAAGAATCACCATAAGTGGACTGAAAGAACCCATTTTTAAAATCCTGAGAATCACATAAATAAAATTATGTAGGGCAAAAAAAACTTTTTGAATTAACTAAATATTGATTCCCTCAAAACAATAATAAGAAATTCACCAACACCTTGAACACCATGAATTTAGCATGCCATGATAGTGTGGACGTATACAAATTCAAGTTTGTTCAAGTAGATTTTTCTTATTAAATTTACTATCATGTCAATATAACTTTATGACAAATAAAATTAATATGCTGGTCTTGCTCTGGTCATACAAATAATAGCAGTGACTCCGATGGGGAGGATACCATTATTTGTATCTAAGTGTATACCATTACTTAATACTAAGTCCACTACCTTGTAATGAGTTCCTTCAGATAGAGAAGTGAACACATACTAGGTAACTTTCTACAATTATCCCTAAGGAAGTTTGTACTGGTGATCCATAATTATACTCATCCGATATGGAGGAAAGCACTAAAGCCAACACGCAAGTATAATTACATCACCTACAAACCAGTAATGGAGACCATAGGATTTATACTAAATAAAAATCCTCTCCCACTTAGTTATTTAACAATGAAGGTTTTTCTACTAGTTGATATTATGTCCATGTTGTCCATTATTAATGTAGGCTTGGTTTTTCAAAAAAACAACCACACAATAATAAACATGCATAATCAGAAAAAGCAAAATGACAAAAATAAGAGAAAATATCCAACTATTATGGTCATCTTAGCTACTCCGTCCTCAACTATCCGTATCCAAAATCTGGCGCTGCGCAGATCTATTCGTGGTTCGACCTGCCCGGTCAGGTCGCGGGGTTCGGGGCAACGTCCTGAATTTTTTTTTAAGGTTTTGGCTGTCGATTCCTTCATCGAAAATCATCTGTCTGCCTCTGGACTGCTTAAAACCAGCATCTCGTCCGGCGTCAGAAACAGCCACCACCGCCATCATGATTGATCAAAAATAATTAAAATTACATCAATCCTATGCCTTCCGAAGGAGTTCACACATAATCTAGATTGAAAAATTAAAATAATAAGCACGATCAACCCTCGTGATTTTAATTATATCCACAGCAACAACAACATCCACGACATGTCCGTGGTTTAAACAACACAATCAAAAAAACATGCATTGGACCATAATAGTTGGATCTAAGATGCATGCAAAACCGAGTTAGAACAGATCTACATCTACCGACTATTACACAGCGCAGGTTTTATTGGACAACATGGACGTATCAATCAATACGTAGATCCAAAGTGGCTCTGATACCAATTGATGGAACTGGGGATTTCCAGGACCCTTCCTTTGGTGTACGTATTGATCGATAGAAAGTTAAACAAATCTAATACGTGTTCTAACCCTTCATAGGCGGAAACTAGGGTTCACGAATTATACCTACGACGGAAAGGAGACAAGTAATTCCTGGCAATCTCGAGCGGACGACCCCAAGATCTTCTACATGTATTCCTTCCTCGAGTTGGACGTCGTGTGGGCGACGATCTCCCAACCTTTTCTTCTCCTTGGCAGCCCTCTCTTTCTCTCCTTACTTGAATCACGAATTTAGAGAAAATTTCATATTTCTGATCAGTAATCTGGCGGCCAAAGAATAGAGGATATATATAGGCTACGGCAGGGACCATGAGGAGAAATTAGGGTTAGGCCTCCTAACGGATCTGGATATCCCGTGTTCAGTCCGAACACACAATCCAGGTCCATTAATAATAGCTCGATCTACTAATGAGCTATTGTTGCACTACCTCCCTAATCCCAAATTATGTTTGTGGGCTTCTTTTATTATATGCTCGTTTGGCTCCCCATTTTAAGATATCGTATGTCCGTCGATCAAATTAAGTTACTGACAACTATATTGATTCGACATCTTTTATCCTTAAGTAGTACCGCTCAACTTTATTTGTTATGTCGGATATAATCCACCTACAGGGTTTACATGACAATCCTTATGAGCTCCTTAAGAGGACATCATCAACCCGATGTATTAGGACATGGATTCCATTTATAATCAACAGCCCATCATACATACAATGTTATTACCCAATTCATAGAGGTTGTTGATCCATAATGAATCTCACTCTTTTATGAGTCAAAGTTATGCACACTGCATATACATGTCCGTTATTATATCCGGATTAAGAGCACAAGCATCCATAATAACAGAGGTGTTTGTTCTCTTATGTAGTCAGTACAAAGAGAACAACCTCAAGTGGTCATGTTCAATACACACAAAGTGTACTAGTGTAAACCTATAGTCAAGATAGACTAATACCAGATTACACTACAACCTTTCCAATAGATTGTCCAAGTCCATCTAGGTTGTGAACTATTTATATACTCCATAGAAAACTGATAATATGATCTTCTGTGTGACACCACACACCATATTATCTACAATATAGAATATCAGACATTTGCATTAACACTTCCAACAAATACAATATGCAAACATTTGTCCATATGATTCTCATTCAAAATTTAAGGAAATAATGTTACTACAAAAGTGATGCTTTTAGTATATAACCCTAACAGTGAGATGATGATCTTCCTTCGTTTGATCGTTCATAGTGACTTTCCTTTCTAGCAGTAGTACAATCTTCTTTGATGTGGCATATCTTCTTGCAGTTGTCACATACAAGATCTTCTTCATATATAGGGTTATGTTGAATCTTAAATCTTGATACCATCATGCACACATTTGCATCATTTTGACGACTATCCTTCTTTCTGGAGTTGCTAGTTTTGCTTTCGTACCTACACTCATAAGTAGCTTCAAGAAGTTTCTAAATTTTATAAGATGTAGTACAAGTAGAAATAAGATTGAATACATTAAAGTCTACAACACAATAAAAAGCATGCATTGCTTTTGCATCAAGGCTAGCTAACTTCTTATCTTCCTCTATGTAACTATAATAAGGCTTGTTAATAATAGAGGAAGTAATAATTAAGGTAATAGTAGGCTTTTTGTAGCCATTGCAAACAATTGACCATAAGTCAAAATCTAGAGACTTCAGATAGAAGCTCATCCGTGTCTTCCAAGATGTATAGTTCATTCCATCAAATAAAGGGAGTCTATTTGTGGATTGCCCTTCACCTAGGAATATTGAATTCACAGCTGCCATATATATACTCTCTAGAGTGTTATATTTGAATATAACATGCTCTTATACCAATTGTAGGACTGTTGAGCACTTCTAGAGGGGGTGAATAGAGTGCGTGTATGCAGCAAAATAATAATCACCACTTAAAAATATTTATGGCAGTGACTAAATAAATATGGAGCATGCAGTATATAAGTAAATGCGTAAAGTAAATGAGTTGAGAAGAGCAAACGCAAACACCAAGGTTTATACTGGTTTTTCTCTGAGAGAACTAGTCCAGTCTCGAGTACTCAACCCGATATTGAATCCATTATTTGAAATAGAGATTACACCACGTGTTTTGCTCCGAAGAACACGCCAACTTCAATGCCGCCGTGTTTTTATCCGAAGCCCACGAACAAACTTTAATACCGTTCTGAAGAAAGCTTTTATACTCCAAGCTTGTACAACTCAAATACTCATAATCAGAAACCACCGACACTTAGAAGAATAGGAGTTGTCTTGGGAATAGGAAGATTTAAAGCTCTTGGTAAATAGGAAGACTTTAGAATAGATTGAGAAGATGGAGAAGGATTGAGTGTATAGAAATGACAAAATCTTCTCTATTTATAGGAATTTTTGAGACAGAGTTCGGGCAGAACTTGGTCTGGTTAACGTTTATAATTCTGAATGTTGCAGATCCAAAGGAGTAGGAATTTGCTGCTGACCAGGAAAAATTCAAGTGGACCGAGTTCGTATCGAGTTCAGGCAGAACTCTGGCCGAGTTCGGTTCCTTTGGTTCTGGTTCAACCTAAGTTGGTTTTTAGTTCAATTGGGTTTGGTTCGGTTTAAAGAACGAATCAAGATATGTTGAGATAGACTTCTAATTGCCAGTGATCTCGACTCACAAATAATCTAGACTCAATAAAAAAAAATACTGAATAAATATGAAAACCAATATCCCATATGATGACACCTTTTTCTTGACATTGAAGAAGTATTTTTCAGCGGAACCCCCGATACGAGGCCCCGGATAGGTCGTTGGCCCATCATTAATTCTTTATTGCATATGTCCTGCTTTGACAAAGCTTGATCATGCTTACTGCATGTCTTACAAGAACATGTTAGACGAACAAAGCAATATGGTACAAGCATAGCAATATTGATATAGTGAACATAAGGACAATGCTATGTTTAAGTAGCAACAAGATAGTGATTATATGAATATTAGTCACTTCAATAGTTAAACTTAATTGATTAGCCATATTCAAAAATATGATGTAATCATTGGGCTAACAAACTTTTCCTTTAACTTTTTCTCATATATATATTATTTTTTGAAAAGATTAATTTTTTAGGATAAGAAGAAAAAATAATTCCTCCTTTTTTTGGATATTTAGTTTTAGGATCTCATATATACATGGATATTAGGATTTAGGTGTCAAAATTGACCGAGGTTAAAATTTGAATCTCGAAATCATTATTCACGTAGGCTATCAATTTCAAAACCAAGATCCTAATATCTATATGTGTGAGACCCTAAAACTAAATAATTGAATTAATTTTTTTCTCTTCCTTTCTTTCACTTTTCTTTATTGTACCAACCAACATTGTAATGACCCGCTCCGTCCTAGCGGAACACCGATTCAAACGGCAAGTGCAACGACTCGAACGAGCCGTTGACCCGAAGAGTTGGCATCGACCTGAAGAAGAATCGATGCAAGGCTTACATTGGCCTGTCAAGATGAATCCAGACTTAGACTTTCAAAGGCGCGCTTGGAGTATCGCTCGGCCGATGCGAACATCGCTAAGGTGGGTGGCTCCGATGAACCGTCTTTGCTTAGCCTTGCACGGGCGCAACCTAGGCCCGTGCGGCATCACGCCTTAGCGAGGACGATCTCTCCTGCGGGAGCGGGGTGTGACAGATTGGTATCAGAGCACGGCTTCACGTCCATGGACTTCATTTCGATTTTTTCAGTTTTAAAGCTCGGTTGGAAACAAAAGAAGTGTACGCTCTCTCTCGTTGTGCCTTGGGATGTTCCATACAATAAGTCTAATATTTTCAAAAGCTCGTATAAGTACTCGGTTGAACAGGATCGATAGGCGAAGGCCTTTGTGCCGAACTACGACGTACTTGAGTTGGAAGGAACCGATGCTAAGAGTTGCAAATGCAAGACGTGCTTGAATAACCCTACGCTGACAATAGCAAACGAGTACACGAGATCGAAGTATAGTCCGAACGGGATGGTTATACACGCAGCCTTTTGGCTAAGTTGTGCCGAGTATCGCGCACCTAGACTTTATGGTACAAACGAGTTGCGAGCGAGATCGACTATCGTTCGGACGAGAATAAGGGAGAATTAGAACGTATGTTGATAGAGACGCTACTTGACCGGCGCTAAAGTGAACACGGGGAAATGGTTCTTAGATTTTGAAGAGATGAGCGAACGCGCAATTGGACATGTCGATCGGGAGTCGAATAACCTTTTGAGGATTTGTAGAATGACTTGACTCCGAGTGGTGTATGTGATAGCTTCGAAGAAGGAAAAGAGCGAGTGTCGATAACTAGTCGAATGGCTCGAACCCTGAGTGGTGTATGGACGTTATAGAATTGTTCGAGCGAGATTAAAGGATTAACGAATAGAACGAGTATGTCGGCAAGCGATGATATCGCACAAGCCTTGGAATGAGTAACGCTTAGTTGGTTTTGACTTCGAGAGTCTCAAACGAGATATCGTTTGAACGAATTAAGAATGCGTAGTGCGAATCATGAAACGAATGGAGGTCTTGGTCGAGGAAACATAGGAGATCGTGCATGCGATTTTGAATTTAGTCGAAGGGATTGAAACTTGAGTTGAGGTGAAATACCCATGGACGAGATCGAAGATAGCACGATCGGAAGATAGCGTGCATGGAAAACGTTTTTGAAGATACGAGGATGACTAAGGAATTGGAATAGATGTTGCTCAATAAAGAGTTAGCACGAGACAATGAATTGAGGAATTAAGTTGCACGACTCAGAATTCGTTGCAAAAGGAAGATCGTCAGGTTATGTGCATCATCGATGGTATTGAGGCGTATCAAAGATCGATGTATGATAACTCGGGGTACTCCGATTCGATAAATGATGATCGTATTAGAAGTTATTATTTCAAGGGATGCCATGTTGGAGATCTTTATAGAAATGAATGTTTGGATGAGAAGGGAAGTGACTTGATTGTTCGGTGTAACCACAACGACAACGATCTTGTCTTGCGCGAGCACAACTCCAGCCTCGCTCATGCGTCACGTCGATTTGGGACGATCGTTCCGCGTGAGCGTTGGCATGGTGATTCATGTCCAACGGGAATGATCGAACTCGAAATACCTTGATATGGCAATTTTGATTGCTTCGACTTGTGGTTGAAGCGAAGGCGAATCAGAGGATTGATCGGACTTATGAGGGACAACGAAGAAAACTTGAGGATTGAGTAGACCCAATCCGCGTATCGAAAATGAGTAAGTCTAGATTCAACGCAAGAGTTACGTCCCTGAGGACGATTATTCCACGGAAACGTTGATATGGTGATTCATGTCCGCCGTGGATAATCAGACTTGCGTGAGATCGGGACGCGACATATTGCAAGGCTAGACGACCTTGTGATCGACTACGTGAATTGGATAGGATGGATAGGTGAATTATATCAAACATACTTGAAGAGATAGACTATGGTAATTGCTAGTGCGGACGCACGAGATTGACATGTCAAGGATTTGATTGAGGACAACCTATCGTAGGATGACTTTCCTAAACGAGCTCAGACATGGAGCAGAAAATGTGTTGATGCGAATAGGAGGAACACTGCTTGATGTTTAGAAATTTGAGTGAAACAAACTTGGGTAGAAACTCCCGTACAAGCGAACAAATGGTTTGACCATAGGATTTGGGGCGAGCGTCGTGCAACGACCTTGCACGATGAGCAATGGACTTGACGTGTAACTATGACCTTGTGAGGTGACCTAGCGGATAGGCGACGACCCTATGCCGAGTGATTGAACATGTGCGATGGCATTTACAGTATCATCTGGACGGACGATAGATTTGGCAACACTTAGAGTAGGACGGAGAACTGGGAGTGTGCGTAACGACGGCGAGATTGGCCCCAAACGAAGGAAAAGATAGGAATAGATGATGCATAAGTAAAGTTGGGATAACGAATTGAATCATTGATTGGAAGACGTACTCGATGATATTGCAATACTTGGTCTTAATCGGACAGAAATTGCTTAAACTTGGTCGACTCCGCTAAGAAGAAATCGTATTGATTTCGTAGACAAGAACGCTTGAGAAACGAATCGAATCATCTCGATGACCGAGATAAACGATATGCGATACACACATGAGTTCGGTTTTAAATTGAAGTTAGCAAAGTGATCGGCAAATCAAAACTATCACGAGTAGCTTGTCCGACTTCGCTAGTCGCTAAGCTTGGTTGAAATGTATGTGTTCGAAGGACGCCTTGGATACGTGCACAATCCAAACTCAGCGATATGATGAACTCGAATGCATCTGCAAGTGGGTGTTGCGATGCGCATAAACGAAAGTGAGTTTGCCTCAGCCTACGACACTCACATTTGACGAATTACAACGCACCTCGTGCGGCTGTTTCAGTCCCATGATACGTCGAAATAGTAACCAGTCGAAGAAACGAGACGATTGAATAAGTGCCATCAACTCTAAAGATGAATAAAAAGTCATTCAATAAAAATCGGCCAGACGTACGCGACACGGAACTTAGAAAGGTATCGGTGTGGTTCGATGCCATCGAACGATAGAGCCGTTCGATAGTATTGTCTAAGAAATACGACGACACGAGTTAAGGAATGGTAGGATGACCTGCACTCAGGAAGTCTTGAGGACGAGACTTGTTTTGAGTGGTGTATTATGTAATGACCCGCTCCGCCCTAGCGGAACGCCGATTCAAACCAAGTGCAACGACTCGAACGAGCCGTCGACCCGAAGAGTTGGCATTGACCTGAAGAAGAATCGATGCAAGGCTTACATTGGCCTGTCAAGATGAATCCAGACTTAGACTTTCAAAGGCGCGCTTGGAGTATCGCTCGGCCGATGCGAACATCGCTAAGGTGGGTGGCTCCGATGAACCCGTCTTTGCTTAGCCTAGACACATAACAATACGGACACTATTGCTAGAATTGCTAGGCGATAACCGCGCATGCTAATAAATGACTCAACGCACCTAGCTAAGGGAATAATTCCATCTTGTATGCTTGTATAGAATATGAAAAAGGAATATGAAATGTGAGAACTCTCGCCACCGTGTTCCACGCTCGTGCTAAGGCACAAGCTTACATTTAAGTTCCCTATGCGTTCAAACAATGAAACAATGAATGGTTTACAATAATGAAACGGGAAGACTATCAACATAGTCGTTCCGAGTAGAGTTTAGCAACATTGAAAGACTATGGGACCGATGGATCGTCAAGGCGGCTCCCGCACTGGGAGTTGCGTAATGCTTGAATGAACGAATCAACGAATGAATGAATGAATATGTGAATGAATCAATGAACGAACGAACAAGTGAAAGAAAGAAAGAAAAGAAAGAATACATGAAAGATAAGAAAGGAAAGAATGGTTAGCGACAGGTGTGACGGGCACGTGCAACGGGGCTCGCTACCCGCGTTGCACGTACGCCAGCCTGGTCGATAATGCAATATGGCTAAGGGTTAACCTACGGCTCGGTGACAGCCGTTAAGTTAAATGACAAAGAAAACGAAATGGTCGTGGACAATCCATTAGTATACGGGAGGTGGGAGATATAAGGGATTTCCAGCGGCATAGTCAAAGTGTGAAGGACGTGCCGGTCCGGACGAAATCAAAAGATGGCTTACGGGCTGCCTGAGTGCGGGCTTGGCCACCAGGGGACGTAAGGCCGGGTATTTCAAAAGACTATCAGGGTGTACCAAGCCGCACGCCATGATAGGTGAAAATTACCAAGGGGAAGACATGTCCAAATTGGCTTGTGGTGCCAGCGACCGATGCATATAGATTAAAT
Organism: Iris pallida; assembly: GCA_029216955.1. Lineage (NCBI taxonomy): Eukaryota > Viridiplantae > Streptophyta > Magnoliopsida > Asparagales > Iridaceae > Iris > Iris pallida. The sequence continues at coordinate 61,286 of JANAVB010014504.1, forward strand.
GGGCTTTGCTGGTGGCAATACACGTGCAAGTCCTTGCATTGAAATCAAAGTAGTCTAAGTTAACTAAATGAAGTGCCTTATGAATATGCTTGAAATGTACACACCAAATGATAATGAGGAATTCATGCAAGTGAGTTAGAAAATACGCCTACGACGTGCTAGGACCCAAGGCAGGGACACGCCCTTGACATTGAGAAGTTCACATGAATCACGTTAAGTTATTTCCTATGAATTGTTGACTAACTTGGTTTACTTTGGACAGGGAAGGCCGGACGGTAAGTATGGGTAAGTCGTACATGTATTTCCATGCAACACATTGAATTTGGCAACACGAGATAGGTTATGAAATATGCATGAGACTGATCATAAGACAAGATTAGAAAGACAATGAATGATAGACGGTGCACAAAAGTAAATAGAACGTGTTTGGTAATGATAGCATTGTGGGCGAGCTAGCCTCCCCACCAGTGCATAACAATGTACAGATAACCTAGGGGTGGGCACGGGTCGGGCCGGGTCCAAATTTTATGGATCCGGACCGGACCCGTTAATTGGCGGGGGGGCGGGTCGGGTCCAAAAAATATTGGAACCGGTACGGATTCGACCCGTTCGAAACGGGTCCAAACCGAGCCGACCCGCGGGTCCAAACGGATCCCAAAAAAATTCAAAAAATTATAGAATAGTAAACATTTACACATGT